>JAFEMH010004177.1:0-223017 GCA_022495995.1 Adenophora triphylla var. japonica
CATCACTTTTCATACTCACAACATTTAAATTTTTTTCTCTTTTATACTTCACTTTCCTTAATTCCGTGCCGAACCCATTTTGAGACATTTGGGATGGGACGGAGGGAGTAATACATTACTATTACAAACTCCAAGTTAAAATTAGGCAAAAACAAGAATCTCGCCCGCCAAATAGGGACAATTCAAAGGGGTTTCGCAACAATAAGAAATTCATGATTTGTGGATTTGATTTTAATAGGTAGAGAGTGGGGAGTTGAGATAAAGATGAGGAGTGATTTGTGTTTAGGGAAGAGAATGGGCGTAGATCGAAAGTGAATAGGAGGAGCTTGAAGGTAGTTCAGTTGATGAAGAAGGGTGGCAATGGCGGTTATATATAGGAAGGGGAGGTGGACATGGAAAGGAAAGAAGTGTGGACAAAAAATTAGGGAAAAAAACAAGAATCTCGCCCGCCAAATAGTGGACAATTCAAAGGGGTTTCGCAACAATAAGAAAATTCATGATTTGTGGATTTGATTTCAATAGGTAGAGAGGGAGTTGAGATAAAGATGAGGAGTGATTTGTGTTTAGGGGGAAGAGAATGGGCGTAGATCGAAAGTGAATAGGAGGAGCTTGAAGGTAGTTCAGCTGACGAAGAAGGTGCGGCAACGGCGGGGTTATATATGTAGGAAGCGGGAGGGCGGACATGGAAAGGAAAGAAGGGACAGGAAGGGGTAGGTAGGGGAGGTGAAAAGCGGAGATGGGTGGTGTGCTCCGGTGAAGAGGGGTGGGGAGAGGGAGGCATCTGACGGGAAGATGAGAAGGTTATGTTAAAGCCGGTGGGGGGATTTCGGGAATTTGGAGGAAGAAGGGATAAAGCGGATATGGAAGATGAAGGAGTTAGGTAATGTTTGGGGTGTAGATGAAGAGGAAGAATTGTACGTAAGTAACTTTTTTTCTTTTTCTTTCTTTCCCTTTTCATTTTTTGGGTTATATAATTATTCTCTGATTTTTTATTTTTCAAAATATATTTTTATTTATTATGATATTAGTCTACACATTATCTAAAATAATTAAACTTAAAAGAGTATAATTTTTTTTTTTATTGATGGAAAATATCCTATCGATATTCACCGCATAAAAATATTCATGACCGAAGATTATGTGTGACTTTGTCACGGCATAGAGCCGACGAAAAATTGTTATTGACTTTTCCAACAAAAAATCCTTTAGAGCCACCACTACATTTTCGAGCTAATGTAACGCCATTGCATTAAGGGCTCCAAAAACACAAGCTTACATTAGGCCTAATGTAACGCCAAATGGTTGCTTGCATTTCTCTTGCGTTGCATTAGGTCTAATGCAACGACATAGTAAGCGAATGTAACGCCATAGCCTTTGACAAGTTGCATTAGGTAAATACTTGATGCAACACCAATTTTAAACCTGTATGAACACCTAATGCAACGCCCAAAAGTAGATGAGTACTCTATGCAACGCCAATTTAAAAAATAGTTGAATACCTAATGTAACGCCAAAATTAGATGCACACCTAATGTAACGGCCGTTGTCTATGTATTAATATTGATTACTAATAGTAATATATATGTACAATTAAATAATAAAAAATATTATATAAAAAATTAATTTGACATGATAATTAACATGTATTGATAAACTTCATTCCCAAAAGATACATAATATATTTATGTACACATGACAACGTGTCAATCGACACATACTA
Organism: Adenophora triphylla var. japonica; assembly: GCA_022495995.1. NCBI lineage: Eukaryota > Viridiplantae > Streptophyta > Magnoliopsida > Asterales > Campanulaceae > Adenophora > Adenophora triphylla. The sequence goes on from JAFEMH010004177.1 coordinate 1,721, forward strand.
ATTACATAATATAAGTGATAAAAACCTAACAAGTTTTTAACATAAAAATGAAACGGTGTAAGTGCGTGTTTTTTGAGTGGCGCCGAAAAAAATAAATGTAAATTAGGGCGGCACTTTTAGCAAGTACCGAGAATTTTCGGCACTTTTTCTCTCGAAGTGTCGGCACTTTTAATAAAGTACCGGCAAAGAATTTTGCGGCATTTTCCAAAAAGCGTTGAAAATTTTGTGGCACTTTCTATTGAAATGCCGAAAATTAGCTTTCCGCACTTTTTAATAAAATGTCGGGAATTTTGTGGCATTTTCCCAAAAAAAGGCCGGAAATTTAGCTAAGCACTTTCATTGAAATGCCGAAAATTTAGCGGCACTTTTGTTGAAATGCCGTAAATTAGCGGCACAAAGTAAATTGCTGGGAAAAAGGCATATTTGTTGTAGTGAAATCTTGTGGACTCGTGGGGTAGCCGCTAATAATCCAATATGTACCTTTATATCCGAAATGTCAAATATCTATCGTATGCTTTGGCTTTATTCATCCCTTCAAGTTCCTTTTTGCAAAGCAATAAACGCAAACCTAAAGTGGGGAGATTGAGGAGAAAAAGGGAGGCTGAAGAAGATTTCGAAATAAGATAGCAATTGTAATCCACGTCATGATATACACTGTATAGGTGGACCACAACGGTCACAAGCAAACTTCAGAAGTGAAATCTTGTGGACATACATTCTCTTTCCCCCTATTTGTGGCATCATGAAACTTCTTGTAACATTCCAATACATGATAGGTGGACCACACATGGTCACAAGATAATTGCTGTTGCTCGGATGTTGATTGCGAACGGTTCTTGAGGAGGGATCACTTGATATGCTTCGCCACCTCGGCAAAAGATTTGTTTTGCGGCTAAATTTTTTACATCTTTTGTAAAACATTCTTAAATTGCCTTTGCAATCTACTTTGACAAGTAATTTTTGATTTAATAAGTCATCTTGGAATTTTGTTATACATATAAAACTATTGAAAGTGAAAGTCCCTTGCTTGGTATGCATGATCGTACCTATGGTATTGGCTTAGCCGTCGATGATAGTTTGAATTGTGCAAATGGAATAAAAGAGGTTTGAAATAATGGTAGGACAACAAACACAAAGAAATAATGCAAGTGTGTGAATGTGATTGCAAAAATGTAATAACACAGAGAATTTAAAGTGGTTCGTAGTTCACTCCTCCTACATCCACCCTCACCGGTCAAACTTGACAAGTGAGATCAATTTTATTATAATCTTTAATCAACAAAAATTACAAATGATTGATTCAGCAAGTTCCTTGAACTTCCTCTTCCTAATTAGTACAAATAACTAGGGATACACTTAAAGTACAAAGTCTTAAGTGCTTTTACAACTTGAAGTACGCCTCAAGATTTTACAAAATAACTAATACACTCAAAGTACAGTCTTGAGTGATTACAAACCGATTCTACACCTAAAGTACGCTTTAGGTGGTTGGGGTTTGTGAATTAACACACCGGGGTTGTTTTTGTTGGTGAAGAGGTTTAGGGGTGAAGGTTTTGGTTTGGAACAGTGGTTTTAAAGGTAAGGATTGGTGTGTGTGTGTGTGGATTACAGGAGGTGTGTGTGGGTGTTTGGAAAGGGTTTTGACTGGGAAAATGAGTATTTTTCAGTGATTTTGTTAGAGGAAGAGATCCTCTATTTATACCCTTCAATGTAGCCGTTGGAATATGACTGTGCCTACATTAATGAGCTTTGATCGGTCTTTGTCCCACTTGTCACACGCAGTCTTCATGAGCCGTCTTGAGCCGCGAGCTTGAACCGAGAGCTTCTAGAAGGTCTTCATTGGTCTTCTATTGGTCTTCATTGATGGACTTGATAGCCGTGAAGATGCAGTGATCTAACTTGGTTGAGTTTGTGGTAACATGGTGTGAGACAGGAGATGGCCGCTCGAGGACCGAAGTCATAGCCGTCGATCATGGCAATGCTTAGCTATCGAGAGGATCTCTAATAAGGACCGAGATGCACTTGATGATCTTGATGACTTAGAGAGTGACTATGATTCATGTTTTTGATTGATTGTAAACATTGTATAAGGAAGAATCATAGCCGTCGACTCATAGTCACAAAGTGAAGAATTATGACAGATAACATCTTTTGATATAAACCCCGTTTCTATATATATATTCCTTTATCAAAACCAACTAACTAAGACATTGATCAAAGTTAGGTCCTAACAATTTCCCCTTTTTGGTAAAGGAAGATTTATTTAGAACAAGTTTTCAGCTTGATAAGAGAAATAATAAAAGAAGTAATCCAAGGAATCATATCAAAGTGTAGGTAATCAAACCGAGATTGAATACTTGGAATTAATCTCGTGGATGAGAAGAGTTCACAAAATACCGTCATACAAACCGAGGCAAACAAAACATATTGTCTTTAACAAAAATGTTCCATAACAAATACAATTATTCATCACCCAATTGATCATAGAATTCATCTCTTTCTTGTCCTGGCCGATAGAATCTCGATTTCTTTCATCCTCTAGCTCTCTTCTCATTTCAGCTCAACTCCTCTCGTAGAAGAACTCATTGTTCCATTCCCGTGACATCCTTTCATCATACTTGAAGAATTTGTCTTCCTTTGACTTCAGCTGAGATCTTCTAAGGGGTATTTGATCATTTCTCGATTCTCATTGTGCCCCACAAATGTTTCTTCTTGTTCCCGGTTTTCTTGCTCGCATGGGCACACCGGATTGATCTCGGTTGTGACCGAACCGATACTTGAGCAACAGTGAAGGACTCGAGTGAATTGCCGAGGAGGATTGGAAACCGTAGGGATGGAAATATTGTTGGAGAGTCTTGATCGTGGCTTCGAGGGAGCATCATTATCACTATCATTATCATAGCCGCCGAGTCTCGAGGAAAGATCAATAACAGCTTCCGGCTCGCTGACCGACAAAGCAATGGAAGATCTGAATTCTTTGATCTCAGGAATAGAGACCAAGTTTTTGAAATGAGAGTTTTCATTGGGTGAGGTGAAGTTAATAGGATCTACAAAGTGATGAAGGGTGAGAGGTATGGCTCAATTCCCGGATTAAGAGTCGGGGAAAAGATGTTGACAGCTTTGCTTAATAAAAGCATAATGGCACACTTTTGTTCAAACAGTGAAAGGAAAAGTGTTTTTGCAAGGTCAATGCACAGGGTGAAGACTAAACCCTTTGGCATATACAAGCAAGAATTGAGTGATGGAGAGATGAGTTGGCTGAAAAGAATGTCCCAATCACGAAGAGTATGGGGAGTGATGAACTTTGGGAAGGATGGGATTTGATGAACAAAGTTGGAGGTGGATGAGGTTCTTGACAGCTTGCCATTTTTCATAGGCAAAGAACACTAACCCCGCAAGGTTTCTTGCTACAACAATCAAACCATTCCTTGACAGCTCCTTAATTTTGGATAGGTGAAGGGATTTGCTATTTCGGGATGTGAGTTACATGGGGTAACCTTGTCCTTGCCGCTTTGATGGAAGACATAGAGAAATCAATTCCACAAATACATCCAAGGTTCCCTTTTGGGAAGGAAGGATTGATTTGGATTTGGAGGAATAGAATGACTTGGGGAACTGTGAGGACCGTTAGGAATGGGATCACTGCCGATATGTCTTGACCTTGTCCAGACAGTATTGGACTTTGTGGAGAGGCTTCAAAAGGTTCATTTTCAGGAATTGGAGAAGGTGGCTTGGAAGGTGCAGAGGATTGGGTTGAAATAGTTGGGATTGGCTCAGAGGTTTGGCCAAGACTTTGATTAAGAGACCTGGAAGTGAATTGAGATTTAAGGAGATTCAAGGCTGCCCTTACTTCACTTTTTGCCAACCTTTTCTCAAGGATAGCTATCATAGCTTCCTCATTTTCCCGAGTTCCATCAAGCTCAAGACCTTTGCAAGCATTCACAATTGAGTCTCCTTGAGACCAGAATGGGATTAATCTCAACTCCAACCTTCTTGAGATTTTGAATGACCTTAGAAGTATCATCAAGATTCCCCTTTCAATTTCAACAGGTGCGTGATCATTCACAGTTCAGCCTCAGAATGGAAGGGAAGGGATGGCTATCTACATTCATAGCCGTCACCTTGGGGTTTCTAGATGACTCACCCGGTCCACTTCTTTTCCGCATTAACCTAAGTCCGAGTTCATCTAGGGCCACTACGCATTCTTCCTCACTCGTAAAGTCCTTAAGATACAAAAGAACAAATTTTTCAAGATCGTGGTTCCCATCCAACTCAATAGCCTCAATTGCTCTCGTGGATTTTAGCTAACTGTTGAGGTTGGGTAGAGGGGATATTCTCATCAATGTTCCCCTTAAAGGTTGCTTATCTAAGGGTTCTTTGAGATTGAGGATAGCTTCAATGGCCGATTGATGACCCGAGCCGGGTGTGGATTTTGGGGAAATGGAAGGGGTAGATATTTTGGTTTTCTTTGATTTGGGGGCTTTCTTTTCAAGTTTTCTTTTCTTTGGTAATGATTTAGAAGGAATGGTTAAGGAAGATTGTACCTTTGATCCGGTAGCCGTCTCGACCGAGGGGATAGCCGCTCGAGATTGCTTTCCTTTGTGAAGGGTTTTGGATAGGGCAAGAGCCGCCCGAAGCTCTGAGGATCTATGTTAGCATCACCAAGCATCATCTTGATCCATAGTGTCAACCTCATGGCTATCAACATCTCCTCTTTCTTCAACATTCTTAGCATGGTCAGTCGAGATGGTTCCTTCACCGTCGCCTATCGATCATCCTTGCTTTTGCTCTTTTTGCTAGGAGATACCACAGCCTCTTGAGCACTCCAGCTTTTCTTGACATTGGTCTTTACTCCTCTTTTCATTCTCCTACTAGTAGCCAAAGCTATCAAATCTTTCCAATGATTAAGCTTTATTCTTGTTTCTTCAAGCATTTTCTTGGGCTTCTTTTGAAACTTTCAAGGCTCATATCCCCAGCCTTCATAACAATTCCTTCTTTTGTTTCAATGAAAAGGTTCTTTCATTGAAACATCTTGTTTCGATGCCTTTACCGTCTTCACCATTTCTTGGATAGAGCAGTTTGAGCTTTGGAATTAGAACTTCAAGGATTCCACTCATGAATCAAGTTGTTCATCCTTCCACCTTGCTTCTTGAATTTGAGAGTAGAGGATGAGACAAAGCAAGTTGGAAATTATGGAGAAGGACAATGCACCAATTTGTATCCTTGGTCATCAGGCCGAGCATTCGCTTCCACTCATTTGATCCCATTTGGTCAAATGAGGATTGTTTGCCATCAATGGCTTTGTTGACCACATCCATCAATGTTGACTTGAAGATATCATCTTTGTTCTTCACCATAGCTTTGTCTTGAACAGCCTTTGAAGTCGCTACTTTAAGACCAAGAAATTTTTCATATACGCCTTTAATCTTTCCGATCCTCTATCCCATATATTTTTCACAAGATCTTCTTTATTTGGGATTCCATAGACATCACTAACCATATCTTGAGTGATAGTTATCTCTACATTTTCTATGGTGGCGCTTATTGAATTATCTTCATTGTTTCTTCTTCCTACCAAATAAATTTCTCTCGCAGAAGTTCTTCATAAATTGGGGGTTTAGCTCCCATAAAATCAAGTAATTCATTTACCTCAAGCAGCTTCTTTGATGAGGATTCCAACTTCAGAGTCATAGAAGTTGGGTTTGATGAAGTAGCCATGAGCATCCGGGTACATTGCTTTTGGGTCTCGCCATTGATGCTTTGAAAAAGAATTAGGGTTGGAGAAATACGATGGTAGATTGGAGAGGGAAAGAGAAGAAATTTAAACTGAGGGTTAAGGAAAAAGGAATTTTGGTGATTGCGAAAGAGAGAGAGAGATAAATGATGAGTGGTACGTGGGTTTTAATGAGCATTGGGGGTTACAAAGTTAAGTAACTGCTCATATGAACAAAGGGTTTTTACCCTTCCCCATGTTGAGACATTTATTCCCACAAAACACAAGAAGAACATTTCTCTTTTTCAAGGAGATTTGCAAAGTGGAAGAGGCGGCGAAGGAAGTGACAATTGTGAGCAATTAACACGATCAAATCACTTAAAGTATGCTTTAACCTAGTCCGTTGAAAGAAATCTCTCGACGCTTAAGCTAGTTTGAATGATGATTGCTGTCTGAGATAGCTAGGTGAAAATTTGCCTATAAAACAATGAAAATTTCAGAGGAAAATTATTCAGATTGATTTACAAACAAAAATGGGAAGATTTTCTTCAAAATTTAATCCAAAGGTTATGGCTCAAACAATTAAACAATTGGTCTTTGGGAAAAATGGTGAGGATGATTTGATGAGTGATGAGATGGAGATAGATAGAGAGACTTTCAACATTGTTGAAAGTTCAGTAGAGAGTGAATGATAAGTGGTAAGAAAAAGAGAGTGAGGGTTGATGAAGACATAGAAATGAAGGAGGTAGCCGTCGTGAAAAGATTGACAAGAAGGAGGGAGAAGGAATAAGACTTTTTGGGAAGACAATCAAAGTTGATCAAGGAGAGTCAAGTAAGGGAAGGAGTAAGGTAGAAAGGGTATACACACCGGGGAGTTGGTAAAGCAGACGAGCTCGCAGCCTAAGGAGAGAAGCTTAGCCGTCGAAAGAAGGTTGAGCAAGATAAGCTTTATACACCCGTGAGCAGGATTCTCTTTCTCCAGGAGTTGGTTTGTTGGAAGGTAGAGGAGATAACTTTGCAGGAGTGCATATATCTCCTTCTTCAACCATCTCATACCTGCTCAACCAGGTTGTAGGTTGCTTCAGCCCCGCAAGAGCACCTACTGTGGAGAGGGTGGAGTCAAATGTTGGTCAACCATTTGCAATCACAGTGGAATGGTTCTTTTTCAGAGAATTTAGCTTTGTTACTCCAATGGAGGGATTGCTTCACCATATGATCCAAATGAAGAGTGGTGGCCTAGAAGAGCAAGTCCTTCTCTCCAATATTCTCACTTCCATTGATCCTTTCTTGGAGAGGCATCCCAAAGGTGGTTGCAGAGGTACCAACAAACCTTGCAATCAACTCAGAGGCTAGAAATGAAGGAATGAGTGCCGGTGGAGGGTCTCTGGGAGACTGTGACATTTCCAAAGAATGTCCGACAAACAGAGGAGAAGGCTTGAAGAGAAAAGAGTGGATCTCGAGGATTGTTTGGTTTGGAAGAAGTTTTTGTTGGGTAAGTTGAGATGAGAGAGAAGAATTTGATGGGTTGTTTGTATGTTTTTGTTGTAAGTTTTTGTTGTTTTTGGTTTTCAAGGCTTTTGGATTGATAGCCGTCAATGGATGGCTTGTTAGGAATGTGTATGAGGTAATAGCTATCAGCAACATTGTGATAGCATTACTCGTTTGTAATCCTCTTTTGTTTAAGAAGAACACCCTTTTATTTTGGCATATTAATCATCCCAAGCATGGCTCTTAATAGTTCAAATCTTTTTTCATCCATGGCTTTTGTGAGAATATCGTAGACATTGTTCTCAAGTGCAAACTTTTGCAAGGTTGATATTCCCTTTTTCAACATGATCTCGATGAAATGATGCCCGACTTCAATGTGCTTGGTTTTTGAATGTTGGACAGATTTTCTCGTCATAGCAATGGTACTTGAGTTGTCACAGTAAGATGGGAATGTTTGATAATTCAATTCCAAAGTCTTGAAGTTGACTTTTAAGGTAGAGAATTTGTGAACAACACAAGCCTCGCAAAGAATGTACTCACTCGCAGCTGAGGTTGCAACCGAGGTTTGCTTTTTGCTTGACCATGAGATAATCCTTGATCCAACAAACCGGCATCCACCACTAGTGGATTTTCTGTCTAGATTGCACCCCGCATAGTCGAGTCGCTGAATCCAACTAGGGAGAATGGGGATTCAAAGTGGGATACCATAGGCCAAAATCGTGGGTTCCTTTGATATATCTCAAAATTCTCTTGACAAACTCGAGAGATGAGATTCTTTGGGATTAGCTTGAAACCTAGCACATAGACATACACTAAACATTATGTCCGGGTCTTGAAGCCGTCGATATAGGAGAGATCCTATGTAGCTTCGTAAAGTGTTGGATTTACACTTTGACCATCTTGATCAAAGCATGAAGCTTGGTTGTGGTTGACAAGGGAGTTTTAGCAGGGATGCAGCTTGCATGTCAAACTTTTTGATCATATCCCTTGAGTATTTGGCTTGGTTGATGAAGATTCCTTCCTTCATTTGCTTGACTTGAAGGCCTAGGAAGAATGTGAGCTCACCAATCATGCTCATCTCAAACCGATCCTTCATGATATCTCCAAATTCAAAGGTGCACAAGTTCTCATTTGATGAGCCAAAGATTATGTCATCAACATAGACTTGGATGAGCAACTCGATCATCTCCATATTTTTTGATAAACAAGGTGTTATCAATATGTCCTTTGGTGAATCCTTTTCCAAGAAGATATCTAGATAGGGTGTCATACCAAGCTCTAGGTGCTTGTTTAAGCCCATACAATGCTTTGTTCAGCTTTGAATACATGATCGTGAATTTTGGATGCTCAAAACCAGGGGGTTGAGATACAAACACTTTTTCATTTAAAACTCCATTTAGAAATGCACTCTTGACATCCATCCAAAACTTTCATCTTCTTGAATGAAGCATAGGCAAGAAATAGCCTTATAGCTTCAAGTCTTGCAACAGTGCAAAGGTCTCATCATAGTCAATGCCTTCTTCTTGTCTATATCCTCGAGCAACCAAGCCCGGCCTTGTTTCTAATTACAACACCTTCTTCATTCATCTTGTTTCTAAAAACCCATCTTGTTCCAATCACAGCTTGATTTCTTGGTTTAGGAACAAGTTGCCATACTTTGTTTCTTTCAAACTGCTCCAGCTTCTTCTTCCATGGCTTCAATCCGCCAAGATCTCTTGGAGTGCTTCATTTATCTTCTTTGGTTCCACTTGGGATATGAATGCACTCATGAGAAAAGGAATGTTGTCCGGAACTCGGGTTTTATCAATTTGAAGGCCGATGTAAAGATCTTTATTGGGTGGAATGATATGGGTAATTGTGGTTTCATCATTGGTTTTGAGAGGAGAAGGAGGATTATTGGATGAAGATGGAAGGAGGTTAGAAGATGGATTAGATGAGGAATTGGGATCGGCTGTCGCCTAAGGGTTGGCCGTCACCTAAGGGTCAGCCGTCACCTAAGTGAGGATTTTGAGGAAGATCACCAAGGGATGACTATTTATTTGAATATTTTCTTCCTCATCCATTGGATTGAAGGTGGGAGAGATTTCTGTTGACTTTGTTGGCTTGATTGGTTGTTGATGAGAGTGGGATGGTTGATGGCCGTCTGGCATAGGATGGCCGTCGATGAATTTCTTGGAACCATGTATGGAAGGTTTGATGAATCTTGTTCATGACTCGAGAATAGTTGAATCAAGAATGGGGGATGATTCAGTGGAGATTATCTAGATTTCCCAATCCTTCATCAAAATCACATAATTCGCTTATACTTTGATCATTGTTTTCATCAAAGTCAACATGAATAGATTCTTCCACAACAAGTCTTCTTTTGTTGTACACTCTATAAGCTTTGCTTGTGTTAGAGTATCCAAGAAAATTCCTTCATCACTTTTGGAGTCAAATTTGTCCAAATTGTTCTTGCCATTGTTGTGAATGAAGCATCTACTTCCAAAGTCGTGAAAGTAGGAAATGGTAGGGACTTTGTTGTTCCATAATTCATATGGAGTCTTCTTGTGAAATTTGTTGATCAGGGTTTTGTTTTGAACATACACAAAGAAAGAGTAATGCCTTCACCCCAAAAATATTTTGGGAGATTATGTTCTCGACAAAGATTGTTCTTGCCGCCTCACGCATTGTTCTGTTTTTCCTTTCTCGCAACACCATTTTGTCATGGAGTTCTTGGGGCTGAAAAATTGTGATCTATGCCTTTTGAATCACAATATTCTTCCACTCCAGTTGTTCTCAAATTCCTTCCCATGGTCGATCTCGATCTTGATGATGGATGTCCCTTTTTGATTTTGAATTTTATTGAATAGCTTTATCGTACACCTAAGGGTGTCACTTTTGGATTCAAGAAGAATGATCCAAGTGAATCTTGTGAAATCATCAACAACAACTAGGGAGTATCTTTTTCCTCCTAAAGATCTAGTTCTTATGGGTCCAAAAAGATCCATATGAAGCAGCTCAATAGGTCTTGAGGTGTCCAACTTGGTCTTGGGTTTGAATGAAGATTTCTTTTGCTTCCCACATTGGCATGCTTTGCAAAGTTTATCCTTTTTGAATGGGATCTTTGGTAGACCTCTCGACAAGATTGGAATTTGCAAGCTTGGAAATGGTTTTGTGATTGAGGTGAGCCAATCTCTTGTGCCATAGCCATGACATATCGATTGATTGAAAGACGTAAGGCGTGAGCATTTGAAGTTTCCACAATCTCTAAGTTCAAGCAATAGAGATTTCCTTTTCTTGATCCAATAGGATGACTTTATTGTTTTTATCTTTAACAAAGTGCATTTGTCTTTAGTACAAACAACATGATATCCCTTGTCACGCATTTGACTAATGCCGATCAAATTGTGTTTGAGACCTTCTACATAGGATACATTTGTAAAAATGATATCTTTTGTAACAAGATTTCCGATCCTTTGACCTTAGCTTGGGAATTGTCACCAAAGGTTACATTTGGACCATTTTTAGGGGAATATTGTTGCAACCAATCTTTATTGAAGGTCATATGTCTACTACAACCACTATCTAAATACCGAGACCTTTCCTGGATACCGCAAAACAAAAAATAAGATTTATGGTACCCTTTTTATTCTTTTGGGTCCAAAGGATTAGTTTTTCTTTGGAGCCCTAGCATTGTTCATTGATCCCTTATTGAAGAACCGGTTTAGGGTATGGTAATATGACATGATTTGCATCATGTAAGGTGTAAGGACAGTGGATTGGGAAGGATTGAAGTAGTGGTTTGGGTTGTCAGATTGGGGTTGAAACCGAAAATTATTTGAATGGGATGACCTTGGAGAGTCATTTTGATGTGCATGGCTTCTTCCATTTGAATACCGCCATTGAGGTTTTTGTTTTTTGGTGTATTTATGCTTGTTGTAGAATCTTTGTTGCCTTGGGGTTCTTTGTTGTTTGGAGGAACTTGGCCGTCTCTGTCATGCCTCGTCCGTCACAACCTCGTCGTCCGACAGGCTTGACCGACTAGCACCTTTTTGCAATTTGACTTCTTCCTTTATATTGGCCCTTTTTGAACCCAAATAAACTTGCTTCCTTGAATTTTATTTGGTCCTTCCTTTGATTGACTAGGGCCACCCAAGATTTCCTTTTCTTTTCCTTTGGTTTGAATGGGATAGGTTTGAGTTTGATAGCCGCGTAGCTCAGTTTTCTAGAACCATTTTTTCAATGGCCCTTTCACCAGTGGGAGGAGTGTACACTTTTGTGTAGGATCATCGCACCAATCCCCGTTTTGTCACTTAGGACGCCTTTGGGTGTAGGTGAAAAGAGATAATGCTTTGCTTGACATGTTCCATGAATCTATTTTCTTTTAAGAGCATCATTTTCTTTTTCAAGATTACCGAAGTTTTTGACAATTTTCATGATTATTAGATGTCTCACTGCCGATCCATGTTTTGTTTTTCAAGCATGATGCATTGATCTCTTAGCCCTTGGCATGCTTTTTCAAGCTCGTAAATGGTTTTTGTGAGGTTGTCAATGGTTGAGGATTGGGAAAGGTTCTCATTGACCAATGAAGCAAAGCTAGTTTTTTGTTTTTTGGTTTGAATTAAAAGAGTGCAAACTAATTGTTTAAAACCATCAATATTTAAAGAGTTAAAATCATGTACCTCTTTTAGTTCATCGCCAGCAAAGAAGTGCTTCCATCTCTTCCTCATTGTCGATTCTTCATCATCTTCACCATAAGGCATATCATGGCTTCTTCTCCTTCAATTTCGTAGTCATCACTTGACATATACTCTTCATCACCGAATTTTGATGAGTCAAAGAATCATGACTTGCTCTTTGTTTTTGTCATGTTTATTTTTGGAGCAATTGTAGCAGCTTGCACTTAGAGCCGTGAATGATCTCTTTTGAGTATGTCATCTTCTTAGCCGTCCGATTGTCCCTAGGTTTCCTTGGTTCAGTGGCAATCGATGAGTAATGTCCTTGCTTTCCACAATTGAAGCAATCAATTGTCTTCTTGTAGCTGTCTTGTTGGGCATTAGAGGTGGAGGGATTGAATTTCTTGTCAAAAGATTTCTTTTGAAATTTCATGGCATTTCGACCCATGGAAATGAGGCTTGGAATGTCTTCTTGGGAGATCCGTTTGCCGACGCATTTGAGCCGATGTTTATCTTTTGAAGAGCATTGTTGACAATGGTCTCAATGTCATGGTGAGTGATTGGCTTGTTGACGTGTTCTTGTGCGCTTAAAGCTAAGGTTTGTGAAATGGAGGGGACTGATGGAATTTTTATCATACCTTCCAGCTCATAGGCTTCAAGCTTTCCAAAATATTGCTCAACCGTCATGGTGCTCCATTCAGATCCTTCTCTAATAGGTAATGCTACCTTTCTCATATTCTTGAGGGAGATTTGAGTAAATCTTGAGGCAGTAGATCTTGTTGTTCAAATGTTTTTCCATGATCGTAATTGATCTAACAAGGTTCTCAAACCTTGGCCGAGCAAAGACTCACCTTTTCTCCAGGGTAGAACTTGAAATTGTCTAATTGCCTAAGCAAGTTGTACAAGTTTTCAGTGTCCTAACACCGGAGTGTTTAGTGAACTTGGTTTGAATAAGAGCCCATGCAGTTCGGCATTTGGTTCCTTAGCAATTTCTTGGGCTAGAGAGTCATTTACACTCTTTTGAAGAATGTTCTTGACTTTCAAGTTTGCACTTACCAATTGCTTTTCACCTTCGCACCAAGTTTCGGGATTTGATCTTACTTGGTCCTCCATCGCATGCATTTGAGTTGGGTATGACACTTCATTTTCTAGAACATACCAGCCTAAATGCCGTTTGCATCAAGATAAGTTTTTATCTTTGATGCATAGATCTCAAAGGATCCACAAGTCATCAATGTGTGGGATGTCTTTCTCATTATTTCTTCTTGGTTGAGGCATGGAGGGTTTGAAGAGGATCCTTCACAAGTTGTTAGACTTTTAAGTGTGAAGACAAGCTCGATACCAATTGAAAGGCCCTTGCTTGGTATGTAGATGATCGACACTATGGTATTGGCTTAGCCGTCGATGATAGTTTGATTTGTGCAAATGGAATAAAAGTGATTTGAAATAATGGTAGGACAACAAACACAAAGAGATAATGCAAGTGTGTGAATGTGATTGCAAAAATGTAATAACACGTAGAATTTAAAGTGGTTCGTAGTTCACTCCTCCTACATCCACCCTCACTGTCAAACTTGACAAGTGAGATCAATTTTATTATAATCTTTAATCAACAAAAATTACAAATGATTGATTTAGGCAAGTTCCTTGAACTTCCTCTTCCTAATTAGTACAGTCAACTAGGGATACACTTAAAGTACAGTCTTAAGTGCTTTTACAACTTGAAGTACAGTCTCAAGATTTTACAAAATAACTAATACACTCAAAGTACGCCTTGAGTGATTACAAACTTATTCTACACCTAAAGTACAGGCTTAGGTGGTTGGGGTTTGTGAATTAACACACTGGGGTTGTTTTTGTTGGTGAAGAGGTTTAGGGGTGAAGGTTTTGGTTTGGAACAGGGTTTTAAAGGTAAGGATTGGTGTGTGTGTGTGTGGATTACAGGAGGTGTGTGTGGGTGTTTGGAAAGGGTTTTTGACTGGGAAAATGAGTATTTTTCAGTGATTTTGTTAGAGGAAGAGATCCTCTATTTATACCCTTCAATGTAGCCGTTGGAATATGACTGTTGCAGCTACATTAATGAGCTTTGACTGGTCTTTGTCCCACTTGTCCACATGCAGTCTTCATGAGCTGTCTTGAGCTGTGAGCTTGAACTGAGAGCTTCTAGAAGGTCTTCAGTGGTCTTCATTGGTCTTCATTGATGGACTTGATAGCTGTGAAGATGCAGGATCTAACTTGGTTGAGTTTGTGGTAACATGGTGTGAGACAGGGAGATGGCTGTCTGAGGACTGAAGTCATAGCCGTCGATCATGGCAATGCTTAGCTATCAGAGAGGATCTCGAATAAGGACTGAGATGCACTTGATGATCTTGATGACTTAGAGAGTGACTATGATTCATGTTTTTGATTGATTGTAAACATTGTATAAGAAAGAATCATAGCTGTCAGACTCATAGCTGTCAAAGTGAAGAATTATGACATATAACATCTTTTGATATAAACCCTGTTCTATATATATATTCCTTTATCAAAACCAACTAACTAAGACATTGATCAAAGTTAGGTCCTAACACTCTTGTTAGAAAGTCTGGAACAGAATTGTCTTTTCCTGCAATGTGAATTATTTCAAAATCAAAAATTGATAATAAGGTTTGCCATCTGGCAAAGATTTGTTTTGCAGCTAAATTTTTTACATCTTTTTGTAAAACATCTTTTGCCGCTTTACAATCTACTTTAACAGTGAATTTTTGATTTAATAAGTCATCTTGGAATTTTGTTATACATAAAACTATTGAAAGAATTTTCTTTTTTATTGTTGAATATTTGGATTGGGTTTCATTCCATATTCCTTAATAATATCTGATTATATGGGTTTTTCCATTTATTTCCTGGGTTAATATTTCTCCATATCCTATTTCTGAGGCATCTGTAGAGACTGTTTTAGGTGCTTGTGGATCACATATTGTCAGACAGACAGGGCAATTGTTTTACATATATCTTAATTTGCTTAATTATTTTTGTATGTTCTGCCGTCCATGGTTTTGGGTTTTTTCTTAATCTATCGTAAAGAGGTTTGCAGATTTGTCTTATTTTTGGAAGAAAATCAGCTATGTAATTTAATGATCCTAAAAATCTTTATAATTGAGTTTTTCCCTTTATTTCATCGGGGAATTTGTCTGCAAAGTCTATGGATCTTTGGATTGGTATTATTGTGTTGTTAGTTATCTCGTGTCCTAAGAATCTTATTTTTGTTTGATATAATTTTCTTTTGGCTTTGGATAAAACTAAGCCATTTTTTATCATTACTTTGTAGAATATATTTAAATGTTTTTCATGTTGTTCTAAATTTTTACTAAAGATTAACACATCATCTATGTAGACTATAATGAAAGTATAAGGTGTAAATATTTCATTCATGATTTTTTGGAATTCACTTGGTTCATTTTTTAACCCAAATGGCATTACATTCCACTCATATTGACCAAATGGTATTGTAAATGCAGTTTTATACCTGTCTTGTTCTGCTATTTGTATTTGCCAAAATCCTGATTTCATATCAAATTTTGAGAAGATTGATGAATTATGAAGTCTTTTTAATAAGTATTGTTTATTAGGGATTGGATACCTGATCCATTTGAGGGCTGTATTTAATGGTTTATAATTAATTACTAACCTTGGTGCTCCTATTTCAATTTCAGCATTTTTTGTTACGTGAAAAGTAGAGCATGACCATGGTGATTTACTTTTTCTTATTAATTTTTATCTAATAAATCTTTTATTTCCTTTTTGCAATATTCTAATAGTTCTTGGTTCATTTGTATTGGTCTTGCTTTTGTTGGAATCATTTTTTCATTAAATTCTTTTTCATAGGGTAAAGTTATCTCATGTTTCTTTCTTTCCCAAAAAGCCGTGGGAAGATCAGAACATAGATTTTTCTCAATTTTTTCTAATATTTTTTCAATTGTATTCTTATGTTCTTGTAGTTGTAGTTTTTCTTCCAATTTTGTATTATGTAAATCTTCTTTTAGGAATTCAATTTGTTTTTGTAATAAATTTATTTTTGATGCGTTTGTTCTTTGTATATTGTTTACATCATGGTTAGAAACATGATATAGAAATTTAAATATTATTTTTTGTCCTAATATTTTTGTTTCTACTCCTTATTTAGATACCTTAAAAGGATATAACATTTGTAAGAAGGGATTTCCTAATATCACTTTTGTATTTAAGTCTTTTACTAGTATTAGACTTGTTTTGAAGCAAATGTTATTGTTGCATATATGAGCTTCTGGTATTTTGTATTTGACTTTTAATTTGGATGAATTTGCCGTGGAAAGGCTTTGTTTTGTTTTAATAAAATATTTAGAAGGTGTTATGCCTTGTTCTATGCAATTTAAGTCTGCTCCAGAGTCTAGCATGGCTATTCCTTCGTATTGAAAAGTTCCTATTTTCATATTTATAGTGACATACCATTTTTGGAATCTGACTTTGGTTAATATATATTGTTCGGTCGAAACCTAACGGTTTATTTATATCCGCAAGCGCACGGGCTATTGTAATATAGCGGGTGCAAGTACGAGTCGATCCCACAGAGACAGGGTTTACTTTGGGATGATATTTGTCATTATATAAATATAGATAAAATGATTGGGGGGAGATTGGAATTTGTAAGATAAAATACTAGGAAGATATATAAACTACTCTAACATATAATGATAGTATTCTCGGGATTGAAAACAAATAAATATGCTTTTAGATAAAGGCTTTTATCAAAATAACAAGGATGGTACGTTCGGCTTACACTACTTCGGGTTAGGACAGTAGCGTTGTATCCTTCACTAATTATGTCCTAACTGTTTGAGATTTCCATTTATGGTGCTCCCGCCCTGTCACAAACGGGCATTCCGGCTTAACTCTAGCTGACCATAATTAGTAAGAATCCATTAAGATCGAAAGTCAACGTACTTTCCATTCAAAGAACACCCCTAGGCCGTTGAACTACTCTCGTGATCAATGAAACCTAGTTCCTTCATATGGTTCCGTCAATCGAAATTCTCCGCTAGGTACTTCTCTCAATTGACTAGGGTTCCACAAATATAAATATATTTGCAAGCAATTCAAGAATAATATGAAGAAATTGTTTTAAGATAAAAGTGCCAAGTCAAGGATGATACGCTAAGTTGTGCTAACTAGCACATGTATTTTAAGACTCACCGGCCTTTCTCTTGAGGGTTCGGCTTAGTGTAATCCCGTTCGTCACGCGGGAAATCCGACTCACCTCTCGAGGGTACCAAATAAATCAAAAATACCATTTAAGTCTATCATCTCACGTATTTTCCACTAAAGGATCATCCCTAGGTCTTTAAATCACTTTGTGTAATTTATCGACCTAGTTCAATTCTTAGAGTTCCGCTAATCAAGATTCTCCGCTAGGTACTTCTCTCGATTAACTAAGGCTATACAATCAAGAACGTCTCCCTAATTGCAAGTATTTAAGATTTACAAGAAGAGAATTGAAATGACATGTAGAAGAAGCAATGAATATAAGTAAATGAGTTTCCAACTCCGAGAAATGGAGGATTACTCAAACCATAGAAATAAAAAGAAGTAAGTAAAGAATAGAGATAAGGGAAGAAATACTTATTCATAATAAGAGAGACAATGGCTGGAAATAATCTTCATTCACAATCTTCAAAAGTACACAAGATTTGTCACGAATCCTTGATAAACTTTTGAACATCGTGTATAAATTGCTAAAGTATTTTGCTATACATTCTAAGTATAATGTGATCCTTTCTAAATGTGTTCTATGAACATTTTCGGATTTTCTGGATGTTTCTGGATGATCTAAAACTGAGTAAAAATAGCCTTTATATAGGCATTCTATGCTAGGGACACATCTCTTGCGAAAAGGCACCTTTTGGCTGATATTGGAGGTGCTCGGCCAAGTCAAGGAAGTTGCACGGCCGAGCAGAGCTTTTTCTGACAGTCACAACTGTTGTAAAAAGGCACCTTTTGGTTTGAATAGGGGGTGCTCGGCCGAGTCAAGGGTTCTGCTCGGCCGAGCAGCAGGTTTCCAGAAGCTTTGATCTTATTTTTTCTTATGCTCGGCCGAGTCAAGGGCTTTGCTCGGCCGAGCAGTTGCTGCTTTGGCTGAGCTCTTGCTTTTTGACACTCCTATTTCCACAGCTTTGCTTTTAGGCCCCATAATCTTCCATAAAGTGTACCTAAAACCTGTAAAATCACACAATATACCAACCAAGCATAAAATCGAAGATATATACAAAAAGAGGCTAATTTATACTTAATTGGTGCAAAATTTAAGGTAAATAATGTAATAAAAAGACTATAAAATACTATATAAAAACTACTTATCAAATTCCCCCACACTTAAACCTTGCTTGTCCCCAAGCAAGATTAGAATGAAAAGATGGAGAGGAAAAATGTTATGCAAACGAGAATGATCCCTCAGAAAATTTATTGTAGCATGCCTATCGCCCTTTTGAAGATTGCCTTTTTCTTTCTAGTCACATTTCTCATACCTTTAAAAATTATTAGGAAGAAGTATTTAGGGGATATTTTTTTAAGAGAGTAATTTCAAGATAATAAACTAATATAGCAAAGATAGGAATTTGATCAAGCAAAAGCATGCTAGAAGGATAAATCTTAGATCATAAACTTGGTAGAATAGAAGCTACACTCTTAGAGTGGGTTTTGAGAAAAAATGAATTTATTTCTTTAAAATGTACAAGAGAAAGTATAAACATTTATTCACGAATTTAGAAGTTCCCGAAGAATTGTATTGCATTCTTGAATCACAAGGGTGAAAAATGGATGATGGTAGTGGAAAAATCTCATCAAAGTTTAAACAAATTTATCTTATCTTTGCACGTGTTATATTTTTGCAAAAGACCTAAGTTATTTTTTGATCCTTTCAAGTAGGAGGCATTGTGGTCGCGAACCCCATGTTCCTAATACTTAGATCAATAATACTTTTGGATATTACTCCCGTTTGGCAAGGAAGCATCGTCGCAGCGAACGCCGTGCCCCGAGTTACTTAGGAAGTAATAGGTTTCTTTTTGCTTTTAAGAATTGGTGACTAAGTCACTCTTTTTTTAGCAATAAGATAAAGATGTCTAACTTTGATTCGATTTGAGAAATGAAAAGATGGAATTTTTTTTTTTTTTTGATGAAAGGGTGTGATTCAAGGGATGCAAAGCAAAGGGTGCTTCTAATAAGAGAATAAACATTTAATAACGATAAAAGATGTACAACCTTAAAGAAATATTCTCAATGACTTTTCATAAGAACAACCAAGTAAAAAGATGATCAAAAAAAGATTCAATCTAATCAAATGCTTTTCTTGATAAATCCCTATATATTGCTATATTAACTTATGAGACTTTTATTTACTTCCTAGAAATATCCCTATATTTTTCTTTCTATTAATTTCTAAGTTTATAGAAAATATGAGAGGAAAAATAAAGGCATTAATCTAAGGCATATAGCAAGCATAAAGATTAATAATATGGATCATCATAGGGATTTTTTTTTTTTTTTTTAATACTAGGCATGCATACATAACTCATCAAAAATGCATACATAAAAAGAGAAGAAAAAAATGCAACTAAGTTATAAAAGAAAAAAACTAAAAATGAAAGACTAAAATAAAATGCAAGTTCCTCCCCCACACTTAAATTAAGCATTGTCCTCAATGATTCAAGGACTCTAGATTGATAGGGAAAAAATAAAAGAAAAGACTTACATTGGGGGTGGGGGTGGTGGTGGTGGTGGGTAGAAGTTCTCCCAATGCCTTACTCCATAATCTTAGATGTAATCAACTCTTTCCTGAATATGCTGCACACGCCCTTCAATATTCTCTTGGAATTGATTGAAGTTTTGATTGAAATGGTTGAGTTGATGAAGCATTTGAGTTTGTTGGAGGGCCATTTGGTTGAATTGTTGATAAAAATCGGGTGGCATTTGATTTTGGTTAAGGTTAGCTTTGCCTTCTTCTTCTTCTTGCCCCATGTTCACATCTTCATTTCCCACTTCATCTTGCCCCAACAGAAGAGGGAAGGACCAAGTATCCGGTTGGTTTATTAATACCACCGGAATGTTGGCATTGGGCAAGATGGCATGTGGTGTCTTGTTAGCACCACCTCCCACAAACCAAGTATACCTCCCATGCCCTTCTTCGGTGATCATGTTCATAATTTTTAAGGCTGCTATATCAAGCACCCTAGATCCTCTAACTGGCACCCAAGCATTTTCGCCTTCCTCCGGTATCTCAATACCAACATATATTGCTATGAGGGTTATAATCCCTCCAATATGAACATCACCCGGAAAAGTTGGGGAGACGTGATCCCAAAGTCTATCAAACAACCATTTTCCCAAGTTTATCCCTTCATACCCTGTCACAAATGCCCATAAAAGAAACAACTCCGTCCTATTGATCGTCCCTTTATCTTCTCTTGCAAAAACAGTGCAAGCATACATCCTATGTATGTAACGGAGGACGGGGTGGATTATTAGAGAGGTTTTGGATGTCTTGGGTAGGAAAGGAGTATGACCTGTAATTTGCAACCAAAATAAATCTGCATTAAACTGAGGAGGGGGAATGTTTGCGGCATTTCTGGGGGAAGGCCAACCAAGCATTTCATTGGCCTCTTCAAGGTTAAGGGTGTAAGGTGTGTTTAGGAGCCGAAAACTTAACTGAACATCCTCAAATTCTTCCCCCGTATTATCATCAATCAAATCCCTGTTTCTCTTAGTTAAAGAGCTTATGAACTCCAAGGTGATACCTTCGTAGGTCATTTCGCTTAAACGGATAAAACCTTCACAATTCAAACCTTGGTGCAAATCCCGGATATTGCCCCTAATTCCCATAATTCTTAATGTCTCCAAGTTGGGAAATTGCGTGGGTTTGATGTTCTTTCCACTTAATTTGGCAAATCTAGTTGCCTCATCTTCGGATTGAAAATCAATACCCATAGTGTTCAAAGTAGGGATGGGCTTAGAACTAGAAGCATCATCATTCCGGGACCTTTTTGTGGTCCTAGATGATTTTCTTCCTCTTCCCCTACCTCTTTCCATGGCAAAAATAGCTTAAATTCAAAAACCCAACTAAAAGCAAAAATTTTAAGAGAGGGAATTTTTGATACCCGACAATGGAGGAAGAGAATCGCCTTGAAAACTTGATTTCTTGCTTTGTTGCTGCTTGAATGCCTTGAACAAATCGTCCTTCTTCACCAATTTGATTAAATTCGAAAACCTTGGAATTTTGGGAAAGAACTAGGGTTTTTTCGGATTTTGGGGGATTTGGGTGAAATTTGGGTTGTGTAAGGTTTGGGTAGTGTTTAGGAGAAGTATTTAGGGTGAAAGGAAGGTTGAATGACTGGAATCTATGGAGGATTTGGTGGTTTTATGGTGGGAAGGGGCGGAGGGGTTGAAGGGTTTAGAGAGAGAGTGGAGAGGTTTAGGGAGGTGAAGTGAGGGGTCACCAGTCAATGGCCCCGTTTTGACCAATTTTTTACGAAAATTCAAGCTGCTCGGGCGAGCATAGGCCTTGCCTCGGCGAGCATAAGCTTCCGGTTTAACAATGTTTCTGTCCCTCCTTGCTCGGCCGAGTCAAGGAACCGCTCATTCGAGCACTTTTTTGTCAAAATTTTTTTTTTTATTTGAAACAACATATCCATTCACGAAGAAATGCTTGATCGAATCAACAGAAATGTGCGGCCGCTCCACTTGGTTGATTCAATTTAGTTCATCCGCTCCTGAATGCACGGCCGCTCCAATAATTGGTGCACGACCGCTCCAACACTGTTCATTATATATATATTTTTTTTATATTTCTACAAAACAAAGTTAGAAAACAATATAATAATAATATATATAAAACATAAACATAAAAATAAAAATAAACATAAACATAAAAATAAAAATAAATGATAAAGACAAATATTAAGAAAGTAAACCGTTGTCCCCGGCAACGGCGCCAAAAACTTGTTCGGTCGAAACCTAACGGTTTATTTATATCCGCAAGCGCACGGGCTATTGTAATATAGCGGGTGCAAGTACGAGTCGATCCCACAGAGACAGGGTTTACTTTGGGATGATATTTGTCATTATATAAATATAGATAAAATGATTGGGGGGAGATTGGAATTTGTAAGATAAAATACTAGGAAGATATATAAACTACTCTAACATATAATGATAGTATTCTCGGGATTGAAAACAAATAAATATGCTTTTAGATAAAGGCTTTTATCAAAATAACAAGGATGGTACGTTCGGCTTACACTACTTCGGGTTAGGACAGTAGCGTTGTATCCTTCACTAATTATGTCCTAACTGTTTGAGATTTCCGTTTATGGTGCTCCCGCCCTGTCACAAACGGGCATTCCGGCTTAACTCTAGCTGACCATAATTAGTAAGAATCAATTAAGATCGAAAGTCAACGTACTTTCCATTCAAAGAACACCCCTAGGCCGTTGAACTACTCTCGTGATCAATGAAACCTAGTTCCTTCATATGGTTCCGTCAATCGAAATTCTCCGCTAGGTACTTCTCTCAATTGACTAGGGTTCCACAAATATAAATATATTTGCAAGCAATTCAAGAATAATATGAAGAAATTGTTTTAAGATAAAAGTGCCAAGTCAAGGATGATACGCTAAGTTGTGCTAACTAGCACATGTATTTTAAGACTCACCGGCCTTTCTCTTGAGGGTTCGGCTTAGTGTAATCCCGTTCGTCACGCGGGAAATCCGACTCACCTCTCGAGGGTACCAAATAAATCAAAAATACCATTTAAGTCTATCATCTCACGTATTTTCCACTAAAGGATCATCCCTAGGTCTTTAAATCACTTTGTGTAATTTATCGACCTAGTTCAATTCTTAGAGTTCCGCTAATCAAGATTCTCCGCTAGGTACTTCTCTCGATTAACTAAGGCTATACAATCAAGAACGTCTCCCTAATTGCAAGTATTTAAGATTTACAAGAAGAGAATTGAAATGACATGTAGAAGAAGCAATGAATATAAGTAAAAGAGTTTCCAACTCCGAGAAATGGAGGATTACTCAAACCATAGAAATAAAAAGAAGTAAGTAAAGAATAGAGATAAGGGAAGAAATACTTATTCATAATAAGAGAGACAATGGCTGGAAATAATCTTCATTCACAATCTTCAAGAGTACACAAGATTTGTCACGAATCCTTGATAAACTTTTGAACATCGTGTATAAATTGCTAAAGTATTTTGCTATACATTCTAAGGGGTCGTTTGTTTTTTTGTTTTCAGCCTTAAATGCCTCTTAACTCTTATTCATTAAGAGGATTAAAAAATTAAGTGTGTTTGTTTTTTTTTTTGAAATAAGACTTAAAGGCTCTTAAAAGCCTCTGAATTTTAAGCGCCTGTACTAGCTCTGAGCGACCTCTTATTTCCTCTGAATTACAATTTTGGACAAAAATGTCCTCAACAATTTTTCATAATACCCGTATTATCCTTGTTTATTAGCAAAAGAAGGGAACGTTTCTTTCCATTGTCAATTTCTCTTACGATTTCTAGGGTTCTCCTTCTCCCTCCAGCAGCGGCGCTCCTCCTCCAGCATCGGCACTCAAGCAACGACGACGGGTAAGCTCCTTCTCCTTCTCCTTCTCCCTCTCCTTCTATCTTCATCTTCGTCCGTCTCTCTCTCTCTCCTATTTAGTGTTTTCTCAATCTACTCTTTCTCCTTTTCTATTGGTTTTCTTGAAATTCAATGGGCTTCTTGTTCTGCTCTCTGTTGTGTTGATTTGATCTTCATTTGTTTTAATTTTTTTTTTCTTGTCTTTCTTTCTTGATGATTTATTTTTCCATGTGCCCAGTTTAATCTGACTTCTGGGAATTTCTTGTTATGGAAAAATTGACCCCTTTTTTTTAATTTGAACCCACCTTTATGAGTATGATTCTATCTATATACATCATAAATTTTTCTTTGCTTTTGTTTGTAAGATATAAATTTATTAAGCCCTTGGTAGCCTGCTTTGCTTATGATTGGTATGATCAAGAGAAGCTGATAAGTTAATTTGTTTAAATTATCATTGACAGTTCTGGATTATGCAATTGATTTTTGTTGTTTTCTGTTCGTTGTTAGTATGGTATATATATGTTATTGAGGTCTTGTATCATTGGAGCTAGTGACATTTCTGCTCTTATACTACAGAAAGATAAAAGCAATGGGTTTTGTCCACAGTGAAAATCTATAAGAGAGCTTATTATGTGTCATATAGCTAGTGAAAATGTGTATAATAAAATTTGGTGGATTCTTGAATATGATCTAGTGAAATGTGCACTATATAAACTGGCGGTAGTATTCTTATGGGTGAAATTATTGTCTGAAGTTACTCCTTGTACTTTTGACGTGAAATCAATAGCTGAAATTTGGGCAGCAGCAGACTAGAATGTCAAGCTCGTTATTTGGTTCACCCATATTGTGCAAAAGAGAATGTCAACCCCTTAGTTAATTGTGGTAATCTACAATAATTTGAATAGATTTAAAAAAGAAAATAACTACTGATCTTAATTACTGAATATTTGTTGTATGTGTGTTTTCTTAGAATGGTTTGGAAGGATGATTATCTCAAGTGCTTTTTAGAGGCTTGTATTGAGGAGGTTAATAGAAAAGGTAGAAAAGGATCAAGTCTTCATCCGGATTCATGGGCGAAGGTGGGTGAAGTTTTGAAAGATAAGTGCAACTTTGAAGTTAATCAAAGACAAATGAAGAATTGCTATGATTACTTGAAGGGGAAGTACTCCGGTTGGGTGTACTTAACTAAAAAAACTGGTAATGTTTATAACCCCGCAACAAACAGTTTCAACCTGACTGATCAAGAGTGGGAAGAATTTTTTAAGGTGTGTCTTTTTCTTATATGTTAATAGTGACAACATATGTCTCATAAACATATATCTTAATTTTTTTCTTTTATTTTGATGCAGGGTCATCAAAAAGCAAAGTCTTTAAAAAACTCAAACCTTCCTTTTCCTCACCTTTGTACTGCACTTTTTGAGGGGGCTGCTGCCACTGGTGATAGTCAGTGGACGCCTAGCTCAAATTATCCCAGACCTCGTGATTCATCTTCTTCTTTTACTTCTCCAAATACTCAACTCTTGCAGCTTGAAAATATTTTTATTGACTCTGAAGATGGTGCATTTCAAGACTCTCCTACTTCTGAAACCGGTAATTCCATGCCTCAATCGGGTGAAAACAAAAAACAAAAAGCCTCAAGTTCTGAATTCTGTGAAGGGGATAGACATAAGAAGAAGAAGGGTAAATTCTCAACTAATATGAGTCGATTAGAAGAAAAAATGGAAAGTGCACTAGATTCAATCATTAAGAGTAATGAAGGGCCTTCTTATGAAGAGTGTGTTGAAAAGTTAAATGGAATCGGGTTGGATCCAAGTAGTGGTATTTATATTGCAGCTTTAGGGGTGTTTTGTGATGGAGCAAACTATAGGAGGGGATGGATGGCTTTACCCGCGGACAATGTTGACTTGATGACGAAATGGATTTTTTCTGTTGGTACGAAGTTGGGATTTATGATATAACTTTGGTTTATGATATGTGTACTATTAAACATGGATTTATGATATGTAGTTTAATGTTTATGATTTTTGTCTAGACCAATCTTTTGTAATGTCTAATATTAAACATGATTTTATGATATGTACTTGGTTTTGGACTCCAAAAAGAATGGTTTGTTTGCTTGCTTTTGTTCTTGTTGCAGTAAAGGTGAACATTTGTTCTTCTACTTGGTTTGTTTGCTTTTGTTTTGTTTAGAAAATGGCAGTTTTGGGATATTTTTTTCTGTTCGTAAAATGAACATTTGTTCTTCTACAAGTGTGTTGTGTGCCGTAGGCAAAGTGAACATTTTGTTCGGAAAATGAACATTTTGTTCCGAAAATGGCAGTATTCTTCTAATGTTAGCATGGATGAGAAGTGCCGCAATTGATTGTACGGTTGTATTCTTGTTGGTGCTGTAGGGTCCGTGGGAAGGAAATAAGTCAAGTTTTCAATTGTTGGACATACAAAGGACCCTTCTGAAACCATCCAAGGTTTGCAGCATTTTAATTTCACATTATTTCATTTACTTGGACCTTAATTTGAAGCATCATTGATGAGAATGATAAATGTATATCTTTCCTATTCACATATATTCTATTCCCACTACCTGTTGATTAATAATTTAAGCTCCTTTTTTTTTCTGATGAATTTCCATCTGGTTTCTTGTATTTTGAGCACCCTTCTGGGTTTTATTTTCTGGGTATGCTATATTTTTTTTTGTTTGTATTTTATTCTTTAGTGAGGTTTTGTGCATTTCTTACATTGGCACATATGTACAGGTTAAACATGGACTGTGTTGAACAATTCAAAATCATACTGATCATTTATATATATATTTGTCATGTTCGACCAAGACAAATGAAGCGTAAAAGGGATAATACATCATCTATGTCCAGACATGACTACACAATGGAGTTACTCACAGGCACGGACAAACAATGTATTGAATTATTACGCATGTCAAAAGATGCATTTATTCATTTATGTGCACATTTTCGAGAGAAAGGGTGGTTAAAGAACAGTAAGCACATAACTGTCGAGGAGAAAATTGCTATTTTTCTATTGATTATAGGACATAATGAACGTTATGTAGTGGTGAAACGTAGATTTCAACATTCATTGCAAACAATTCACCTATATTTTCATGAGGTGTTGGATGCAATGATGGAGTTTGCAAAAGAAATTATTGTGCCTACGTTATATAATCTGAATACTGACATTCCTGGGAATAATAGGAGACTGCGACGAATTTTCAAGGTACATAATTATTTATTCGTTTACATACATCTATCACACATTATATGAGAATATTTCTTAACATTTCGTTAAATGCAGGGAGCGGTCGGTGCTCTTGACGGAACATTGATATCAGTTGTTGTTCCTATTGAAAAACAAACTCTATACAGAGGAAGAGGTGAATGCTACCAAAATGTGTTGGCCATATGTGATTTTAACATGATTTTCACATTTGTTCTAGCTGGATGGGAAGGGGTAGCACATGATTCCAGAATATTATCGGAGGTTGTTGTTGATCCAAATAATGGCTTTCCTATTCCTCCTCCAGGTATCATTTAGTTTAAAGAATAAATTAAACTATAGAAAATATTTTTAACATACTCATAATTATATGTGAATATTTTATATCGTAGATAAATATTATCTTTGTGATGCTGCATATACAAATACTCGAGGATTTATGGCTCCTTATCGCAATGTGAGATATTGGCTTGGAGACTTTCGTCGCACCCGTGCTACTAATAAGGAGGAAAAGTTCAACCACGCACATGCCAAACTTAGGAATGTCATCGAACGTTCTTTTGGCGTATTGAAAGCACGATTTCCTATATTAAAGAGAATGGCACCGTTTTCCCTTAACGTACAAAGGGATATAACTATTGCATGTTTTGCGGTTCATAATTTTATCAGGAAAGAGCATATAAATGATGAATATTTTTCTAATTATGAAGACGCGGAGATGATTTTTACCGATGACACCATGCGCGAAGAAAATGAAGAAGAGATAGAAGGTGAAGAAATAGGAGGAGGATATGCTTGTGCAGCAAATGTGCAATATATGACCAATTTACGTGAAGAAATTGCAATTGAAGTCATGAATAGCATGTGATTATTTTATCTAATATGTTGTGTTTTTTTTTTTTAACTCTTTTCATGTATTTTGGCTTATTGAACTTAATTTTCTATATTATTTGTAATCTGGAATAATGTGATATTTTTATTTATTATTATGTTTTTTGATTTTACATTAGTGGTTATGAAAAAAAAGTTGTAATTATGTTTAAATATTTAATACTTGAATGATATTCAGCTTATTATTAACAAGGCAGAAAATTATATATTATTCAGAAGGGTAAAATGGTAAAAACACACATTTCAGAAAACGAATTCAGAGGTGAAAATCAAACAGCTTGCCTAATTCAGAATTCAGTCTTCAGACGCTGCCTCTTAATGATTCAGCCATTTTCAGAAGAAGCAATGAATATAAGTAAAAGAGTTTCCAACTCCGAGAAATGGAGGATTACTCAAACCATAGAAATAAAAAGAAGTAAGTAAAGAATAGAGATAAGGGAAGAAATACTTATTCATAATAAGAGAGACAATGGCTGGAAATAATCTTCATTCACAATCTTCAAGAGTACACAAGATTTGTCACGAATCCTTGATAAACTTTTGAACATCGTGTATAAATTGCTAAAGTATTTTGCTATACATTCTAAGTATAATGTGATCCTTTCTAAATGTGTTCTATGAACATTTTCGGATTTTCTGGATGTTTCTGGATGATCTAAAACTGAGTACAAATAGCCTTTATATAGGCATTCTATGCTAGGGACACATCTCTTGCGAAAAGGCACCTTTTGGCTGATATTGGAGGTGCTCGGCCGAGTCAAGGAAGTTGCACGGCCGAGCAGAGCTTTTTCTGACAGTCACAACTATTGTAAAAAGGCACCTTTTGGTTTGAATAGGGGGTGCTCGGCCGAGTCAAGGGTTCTGCTCGGCCGAGCAGCAGGTTTCCAGAAGCTTTGATCTTATTTCTTCTTATGCTCGGCCGAGTCAAGGGCTTTGCTCGGCCGAGCAGTTGCTGCTTTGGCTGAGCTCTTGCTTTTTGACACTCCTATTTCCACAGCTTTGCTTTTAGGCCCCATAATCTTCCATAAAGTGTACCTAAAACCTGTAAAATCACACAATATACCAACCAAGCATAAAATCGAAGATATATACAAAAAGAGGCTAATTTATACTTAATTGGTGCAAAATTTAAGGTAAATAATGTAATAAAAAGACTATAAAATACTATATAAAAACTACTTATCATATATACGCTTCCTTCTGTATTTTCTTCTGTTGAAGAATCTGTCTCTGTCGCTGTATTTTCTCTAGTATTAATTTTTATTCCTTTGTTTGTTGTTTTTGAGAAAGGGTTTTGAAAATGGTTATCCAAGTTGTTTGTTTGGGAAGATTCCCCTTTATACGTTGCACTTATTTGTTTTTTAATTTCGTGTAAAGTCATTTTTGCTTCTAGTTCTTTTTGTGATTTTTGTAATTCTAGGTTATTTTGTTTTAATATTTTTATTTCTTGTTTTATTTCTTTGATTTCTTTTTGCAAGTCCACTGAAGAAATTTGTTTCTTTTTGTACTGGAACATTTGTACGACATCTTCGTATTGGGATGGCGTTGAGGGTTCTGGTTTTTCTTCATTTATGGTTTTTTCTAATTGTCTTAAGAATTTTTGTTTTATTTTTAGTTCTTTGATTTCTTTGATTTTTTTCAGTATTTCATCATATTGTTCTATAGTATTGATTTTTGTGGTGCATAAACATACTCCTTTGCACCCATTTTGACATTCATTTTCTTCACTTTCATTATCTGTGTTGTCTGTGCTGGGTGAGGGTTCATTTTGACTAGGTTGGTCACTTTCCGTAGATGATATTTCAAGATTGTAAATTTGGATATTATTTGGTCTATTTCTTTTATGTTGAGGCTATTGCAAATTTGTTTTATTTGTTTTCTTGCTGGGCAATTTCTAGCTATGTGTCCGGGTTTTTTACATAAAAAACTATCTTATTTCTTTATTGTGGGTATTCGAATTTTTGTTACTTCTTCTGTATTTCTTGTTGCTATATTTGTTTTTATACTTATTTTTATGGCTTGGTTTTTGAGTAGGTCTCCGGAGAAACGCGTTTCTCCATAAGTTATGGAGAAACATGTTTTTCCAAAATGTATAAAATGTATATCCAGAAACTACACAATTGAATATCCAGAAACATACAAATTGTTAGGACCTA
Organism: Adenophora triphylla var. japonica; assembly: GCA_022495995.1. NCBI lineage: Eukaryota > Viridiplantae > Streptophyta > Magnoliopsida > Asterales > Campanulaceae > Adenophora > Adenophora triphylla. Next base: position 31,497 of record JAFEMH010004177.1, read on the forward strand.
ACTATGTAAGCCACATAGTTACCATAGGTTTTGACAAAGAAATATATCATATGTTATCTGACAGCCAAGATAACATATGACCTTGGACAGCTAAGCCATCAACTTCAATCTGCACTCCTATATATGACCTTGGACAGCTAAGCCATCAACTTCAATCTGCACTCCTATATATATATCAACTGGACAGCTATGATTCAAAACATCCCTCTAAGATATCACTCAAAACCTCTCATATACATTAATGCATCTAAATTACATGTGTAGTATGATGTATTACATAATGCCTAAACCTTCTAGATCAGAACTTAGCTCTGACAGCTAAGGTTCTCTCACAGCAAAGGTTTCACTCCTCAACAGCTATGATCTTCAACATCAACAGCTATGAAGAAATCCTGTGATGACCAAGATATGCCTTGTCCAAATCTCTCCATACAGATGTTGCCAGCTCATCTCCATAAAGATCACATGCCTGGTTGCAGATTCCAGCTATTTTATTCTCCAGTCAACAAAGGCTCTAAATGCAACTCCAACATGCATTCACTCCCTTGTCTCCTTGTCTCCTCCAACGGCTATTTCCTAGCTTATAAAAGGAACTCTCCAAGACTGAAGACACACCCCTTTTCACACACAACTTCTACAAACCTTGCATCCAAACCTTCTCAACCTGCAACCAATAATCAAAACAATATTAAGACACTTGTAACTGATCTCAGGTGTATAAACTGATTTGTAAGAACCCCTTAAGACTGACTTTAAGTGGGTAGTGTGAATAGCTCAGATTAGAGCTTGATCCCTAATAGACTGTACTTATTAGGAAGAGGAAGTTCAAGGAACTTGCCTATCCAATCCTTTGTAAATCTTAACGGGAACTAGATTTAAGTGGATTGATCTCACTTGTCAAGGTTGACAGTGAGGGTGGACGTAGGAGGAGTGAACTCTGAACCACCTTAAAATTCCTTGTGTTCAATTGGTATTATCACACAACACACACACACATATACACACACATACACTATTCACTTGTCTTTACATTATTTCAAACACTTTTATTCCGCTGCACATTTAACTCCAATCTTTAAAACCAGTTAACCTCTGACAGCTAAGATTTCACCTCAGCTGTCAAACCTTAACTGCCTAACCTTTAATTTGATCTAAGCAAACAGGACCTTTCAATTGGTATCAGAGCTTGTCTTCACACATAAAAGTCTAACAACTTGTGAAGGATCAACTACCAACCCACCATGCCTCAACCAAGAAGAAATAATGAGAAAGACATTCCCCACATTGATGACTGTGGATCATTTGAAATATATGCATCAAAAATCAAAACTTACCTTGATGCCAACAGTATCTGGAACTGGTTTGCCCTTGAAAATGAAGTCACATATCCTGTATCTGTTGATACAAATGGTGGACCTAGCAAAGTTAAATCTCCTGAATTCTGGACTGATTCAGAAAGGCAACTTGTTAGTGCTAACCTTAAAGTCAAGAACATACTCCAAAAGAGTGTCAATGACTCTCTTGCTCAAGAAATTGCCAAGGAGCCAACTGCAAAGGCTGCTTGGGAACTCATTCATACCAAGTTCCAAAAACACACTAGTGTTAGAACACAAAACCTATACAATCTTCTTAGACAACTTGACAACTTCAAATTCTACCCTGGTGAGAAAGTAAGTGCTGCAAAACCAAGGTTTGAAGACTTGGTAAGATCCATTGCTGATCATGGTAAAACTTTTGAGAACCAAGACTTGTGTCTCAAAATATACTCCAACCTTCCTCAAGAATATGAGAAGGTAGCTTTGCCAATAAGAGAAGGCTCAGAATGGAGCACCATGACTGTTGAACAATACTTTGGTAAACTTGAAGCCTATGAACTAGAAGGAATGATAAAACTTCAACCTGTTCCCTCCATCTCACAAACTCTTGCCTTAGCTGCCCAAGAAACCACCCAAAAACCAATTACCCAACAAGATATTGATTCTATGGTTCTTCTCTCCCTCCAAAAAGTAAACCTTCCCTCAAATAACCTCTCCCAAGGAGATCTACCAAGCCTCATATCCATGGCTGTCAGAAACACCTTGAGAGCACATAAGAAGTCCTTTGAGAGAAGCTATAGCCCATCCACCTCTGATCAAGAGAACCCTAAAAAGAAAGTTGAATGCTTCAACTGTAAGAAGCTTGGACATTACTCCTCTGATTGTCCTGAACCAAGGAAACCTAGGGAAAGTCAGACAGCTAAGAAATTCTCATACTCTAAAGAGATAATTCATAGTTCAAGATGCAACTGCTACAATTGCACAAAGAAGAAGAATGAGAAGAATAAAGAGCAAGTATTGATTGCTGACTCATCCAAGTTCAGTGATGAGGAATGTGAGTACAGTGACTCTGAAAGTGAAGGAGAAGAAGCAATGATATGCTTGATGGCTGGAGATGATGAAAACTCAGACAATGAAGAGGATCTTGAAGCCTTAGCTGTTGCTGAGGAACTAAAACAGGTACCTCAATTCAATACCTTAAATAATGAAGAATTTAAACAATTAGTCAGTACTTTATTAATTCAAATAAAAAGACACCAAACTGGCTTTGCTTCATTACTCACTGACAATCTATCCCAAAGTAAAACCATTGAGAACCTTGAAAAAGCCAATCAAGGTCTGAAAGTCCAAAACCTTATGCTTGAAAAAGCCAATGAAGATCTGACAGCTATGAATTCCAAACTTCTGGAAACCAACATCAATCTTGAAAAGGAAAATGAATCCTTCAGAAAGAAGTTTAAAACCTGGAACAGCTCTGGAGAAGCCTTGACCCATTTTAGCTACAACCAAAGACACCCAAGTGACAAATCAGGAATTGGAGCTAACAATCCTACTATGTACACATATACCCCTCTTACTGATGAAAGGGCAATTGACAAGATGGTTCTTGAAAGCATGAACTATGTCAAAGTCCAAGAAAATGTTTATCCTATCCAAACCAAGGAAGATCTCAAGGAAAAAGGAAAAATGGATGAAGCTAGCTCCAGCCACACTGATGTATCAACTCCAGATAGCCCCACTCACACTGACAAAACTCATATAGCCATGCTAAAACAGTCAAAAGGAAAAGGAGAACAAGCAAGCAAAGGTAAATACATATGGCAAAAGAAAGGAATCAAGGAGCAAATGAAGGAGAACCAACCAAGACATGACAGACAGCAGAGGTTTCCTAGACAGCCAAGATATGGTGAACAGCTGAGGTCTCCAAGACAGCAAAGATTCTATGATCATCACTCATATGCCAAACCTCAAAGACCTAACTGGCCATTCTCTAATGGAAGAAACCATGCCCAACACAATACCTCTCCTAGATCATCTCATAATTCCCCAAGCCATTCTCAGTTTCATAACCAAAATCTATTCTCTTCTCCCAACCAATTTCTTAATCAAACCCAACCTATTGCTCCTACTCCCTATATGCTGCAAATCATGGGATATTATAATGCCCTAAACCAGTACTTTGGAAAGAGAGCAATGAACAAAGCTAGGGGACCAAAGAAATTCTAATCCTTTGGACCCAAAAGAATAAAGGGTACCATAAATGTATTTTGTTGTTTTGTAGGAACCTAGGAAAGGAATATGGTACTTGGACAGTGGATGCAGCAGGCACATGACTTACAACAAGGAGTGGCTACAACAATATGTCCCCAAAAATGGTCCAAATGTAACTTTTGGTGACAATTCTCAAGCCAAAGTCAAAGGATCAGGAAACCTTGTTACTAAAGATATTATTTTCACTAATGTATCTTATGTAGAGGGTCTCAAGCACAATTTGATTAGCCTTAGTCAGATTTGTGATAAGGGATATCATGTTGAATGTTCCAAGAACCACTGCATTGTCAAGGATGTCAACAACAAATCAATCCTCACTGGAATAAGAAAAGGCAATCTCTACTGTCTAAACCTTGAAATTGTGGATTCCTCAGATGCCCATTGCCTACTCTCCTTCAGTCAATCTGACATGTCTTGGTTATGGCACAAAAGATTAGCTCACCTAAACCTGAAAAGCATCTCAAAACTAGCCAACTCCAACCTAGTAAAAGGCCTACCCAAAATACCCTTCAAAAAGGACAAGTTATGCAAAGCTTGTCAATGTGGAAAACAAAAGAAAACCTCCTTCACTGCCAAAACCAGACTAGATACCTCTAAACCTCTTCAACTTCTTCACATGGACCTTTTTGGACCTATCAGAACTAGATCTCTTGGTGGAAAGAGATACTCTCTTGTTGTAGTTGATGACTACACTAGATTTACTTGGATCATCCTCCTTGAATCCAAAAAGGATACTTTGGAACAACTTGTCAAATTGTTCAATAAAATTCAAAACCAAAAGGGTTTATCCATCATCAAAATTAGATCAGATCATGGTAAGGAATTTGAGAACACTGGTGTTGAAGAATACTGTGATCAAAAAGGGATTGAGCACAACTTTTCTGCTCCTAGAACTCCTCAGCAAATGGAGTTGCGAAGAAAGAATAGAACAATTTGTGAGGCGGCAAGGTCTATGCTGTCGAACACAACCTTCCCAAATATTTTTGGGGTGAAGCAGTAACCACTGCTGTCTATGTTCAAAACAAGACCCTCATCAACAAGTTTCACTCCAAGACTCCTTATGAACTTTGGAATGGAAGAACACCAACCATTTCATACTTCCATGGCTTTGGAAGTAGATGCTTCATACACAACAATGGGAAAAATAATCTTGACAAATTTGATTCAAAGAGTGATGAAGGAATTTTCCTTGGATACTCCAATACTAGCAAAGCCTATAGAGTTTACAACAAAAGAAGACTTGTTGTAGAGGAATCAATTCATGTAGACTTTGATGAAAATAATGACCAAAGTCACACTGAGCTATGTGATTTTGATGAAGCTGTGGGCAACTCAGATAACCTACCTGAGGTTTCTCCTGTTCATGACCCCTCTTGTCTCATCCCTGAAGAAGATTCACCTTCCCTTCCTTATATAGTGCCCAAAGACACAAATAAACAATCAACTTTGCCTGACAGCCATGAATCCTCTCTCAACAGCAAAGGTGCATCTGACAGCCATGATGCATCAATTAACCTTCCTTCATCCAATCATCAAAATCCCCTTGAAGAAGACCCTATCCAATCTGATAACAACTCCTCTCAATCAATTCCTCAACCTGAAATCATTACCCACATTATCCCTCCAAACAAAAACATCTATATAGATCTTCCTATACACAAAATGGACATACCACCTAACATGCCTGTTCTTGACTCTCTAATGAGTGCCTTCATCTCCCAAATTGAACCCAAAAAGATAAATGAAGCTCTTCAAGACCAGACTGGATAGAAGCAATGGAGGAAGAACTAGAGCAATTTGAAAGAAACAAAGTTTGGAAGCTTGTTCCTAAGCCAAAGAACCAAACTGTCATTGGAACAAGATGGGTGTTTAGGAATAAAATGAATGAAGAGGGTGTTGTAGTAAGAAACAAAGCTAGACTGGTTGCTCAAGGATACAGACAAGAAGAAGGCATTGACTATGATGAGACTTTTGCACCAGTTGCAAGACTTGAAGCTATAAGGCTATTTCTTGCCTATGCTTCATTTAAGAAGATGAAAGTGTTTCAAATGGATGTTAAGAGTGCATTTCTAAATGGAGTCCTAAATGAAAAGGTGTTTGTTTCTCAACCTCCTGGATTTGAGCATCCCAAGTTTCCTGATCATGTATATAAATTGGACAAAGCACTATATGGACTTAAACAAGCACCAAGAGCTTGGTATGACACCCTATCTAGATATCTCCTTGGTAAAGGATTTACCAAGGGCCATATTGATAACACTTTGTTTATCAAAAAATATGGAGATGATCAGTTGCTCATCCAAGTCTATGTTGATGACATCATTTTTGGATCATCAAATGAAGACTTGTGCACTGAATTTGGGAATATTATGAAGGACCAGTTTGAAATGAGCATGATTGGTGAGCTTACCTTCTTTTTGGGCCTTCAAGTCAAGCAAATGGAGGAAGGAATATTCATCAACCAAGCTAAATACACAAGGGACATGATCAAAAAGTTTGACATGCAATCTGCTTCACCTGCTAAAACTCCATTGTCAACCACAACCAAACTTCATGCTGATCCTGATGGCCAAAGTGTAAATCCAACACTTTACAGGAGCTACATTGGATCCCTTCTCTATGTAACAGCTTCAAGACCTGACATTATGTTTAGTGTCTGTCTTTGTGCTAGATTTCAGGCGAATCCCAAGGAGTCTCATCTCTCTGCTGTCAAGAGAATTCTGAGATATCTCAAAGGAACCCCTGATTATGGATTGTGGTATCCTACTGAATCCCCATTTTCTTTAATTGGATTCACTGACTCTGATTATGCAGGGTGTAACCTAGATAGAAAGTCCACAAGTGGTGGATGCCAATTTATTGGATCTAGAATCATTTCATGGTCAAGTAAAAAGCAAACCTCAGTAGCCACCTCAACAGCTGAGGCTGAATATATTGCTGCTGGTTTGTGTTGTTCACAAATACTTTACCTCAAAAGTCAATTACAAGATTTTGGAATTGAACTGTCCAACATTCCAATCTTTTGTGACAACTCAAGTACCATTGCCATGACAGAAAACCCTGTCCAACACTCAAAGACAAAGCATATTGAGGTCAGACATCACTTCATCAGAGACCATGTTGAAAAAGGGAACATTAGTCTTGCTAAAGTGTGTACTGAAAATAATGTCTCTGACATCCTAACAAAGGCTATGGATGAGAAAAGATTTGAGATGTTAAGAGCAATGCTAGGCATGATTAATCTACCAAAATAAAACAAAAAAAAAAAAGGAAAAACTCTTATTCATTAGAACAAACCATTTCCTATGGCTGCTGTCAACAACATTGTCTGACAGCTAACCTTTTTCTCAATACAAAAGCTTCTTACCTATCAAAACCAAACTTCATTCCTACATTACAGAAATTCAAACACCTTAAAAACAAGCCTAAATCCATATTACCAAAAGCTTCATCAACCCTCCTTCTCATCTCAGCAAGCACCTCTGAAAAGCCTTGACAGCTAAGGACTGTCAATCCTGTTTATCCCATAGCTGATCTTGGAAGCAATCATCCCCATATCCTCTATCACTATAAATAATGTCTGGAGCTTGATATGCACTCTCTTTGATATCTCCATATCTCTCCAACCAAACAGGGTGCCTTTCCATAAATGGATCAATAGCAGAGGTTGAGAACTGCAAAGAAGGACAGACCCTCCTTGGCCACCACTCTTCAACTGCATTATAGGGAGGATACTCACTAAGTGGTGAGATAAAGCTGAAGGTACCTGAAGAATTTGCACTTGCCTGTGCAATGATAGCTTGATCAGACTGAGGACCTTCATCCTCCTCACCATTTAGAGCAGCTGGACTCAAACACTTGAGAAATTGAGAAAACAACTTCATATAGACTTTGGAAGGAGAACTTTGCACTCCTGCAAAGTTATCTCCAGTTCCCTCAAGAACTGTTTGGCTAAGAGTTAGAGAATCCCTGGTGACAGCTGTGAATTCCTTGACAGCTATGAAATCAGGTTGACCAATTTTTGTGTCAACCTTAATCCTTTCATCACTGTCAAGCTTCACTAGCTCTCCCAAGGTATAAACCCTTTCCACCTTGTCCTTAACTGGCCTACTTGATTCTCCTTCTCTCTCCTTTCTTGACAGCTTAACCTTAGCCGGGAGATCACTGGTTCCCCCTTCAACTATCTTAGCCTTACCCTTACTTTTTGCTCTCTCTCTCAACCTATTTTCTTCACCTTCCAAAAGTGCTAATCTCTCCTCCTCCCAAAACTTCTTTCTTATCTCTCTCTCCTTCAACTCCTCCTCCTTATTGGGATCATCTTTTAGTATTTGATCCACCTCCTGCTCCAAACCTATATCAGTTTGGAGCCTATATGACAGAAACTCCCTCTCAAACCTTGCCTCTCGTGTTTCATCTACCCTTGGACTTTGAAAAACAAGTCTCTTTGCAGTCTTAGCCATTTTGCTAGGACTGAACTTTGAAACAAGTCTTCCCATTTTCTATGAATGAAATGAATTTGGTAAATTTCTTCATCTGAACCATTTCCTTTTATAGCCAAATTCAGTTTCAGTCAAATTAGTGGCAATGATCATTCAAAATAGACTTGGCTGGTAATTAAGTCTCGATACCTATGAATTTAGTTCTTGCCAAATCGAGGAAGTTTTGGAACTTGCCACTAACACATATCTATTAATGTCTCTGTTTATTCCTCTCGAAATTTCGCCTTTGGGTACGGAAATAACTCCCATGTTTTATGGGAAGTTATTGTACAAGTAATAAGTGGAGACAAATATCACTGTTCATGAACAGCTTCCTCTTAAATGCAAATTTTAACCGTTGCAGTAACCCACGTATTAGCCGTTGAACTCCACCAATCCCCATATCAAAACTATCATCTAACCTTGCGATTTAATCCCTCAGTTAAACAATCACTATTCTCCCTTCCAAATTCATTCTTTGATTCCCTCTGTTTTTCCTCATAAACCCTAAAAACTCTCTGTTCTAAGTTCAAACATGTCTTACCCTGAAGCCCATGGATACTTCATCAAACCTGAGTTCTATGAGCACAATGTTGGAGCTCTCATCAAAGAACTCTTGGAATCCAATCATCTCTGCAATATGATGGAAGCTCAACCTCCTATTTATGAGAAGCTGTGCAGAGAGATTTTTATGAAAGGAGAAAGACAATCAACTGGGGCAATCAAAACCACCATTGAAGGTACTGAAATCAATGTGACCTCCAAGATTGTGTCCAAGGTTTACAACATCCCTATCAAAAGCAATGGTATTTCAAATCTCTGGAATAGGAAAGACAACAACCTGGAACCATTCTACAAAAGGTTCTTTGACAAACCAAGCTGCAATTATTTATTGGTTCAGGACAAACCAATCAAAAAGAAGGACCTTGATTTGTTCAAATCAACCCTAATGGATGTTGTAATCAAAGGGTTTGATGGAAAGCAGTCATCATTTGATCAAATAAGCCCTAATGAATGGAAGCAAGCCCTAAGTTTGATAACCAAAGAAGTAAACTGGAGTGTTGCTTTACTTCACAACTTTCAATTAGCCATATCTCCCTCTCCTTGGAAATACAAGAAACAAAATCCAAGGATGAACAATTTCAGATTCATGAGTGGAATTCTCCATCACCTTATTCCAAGGTTGAATCCTCCCCTAAAGGATGAGTGGCTTGAGTCTGCATCTCTAGTATCAACCAGAAGCTTCAACTTGAGCACCTTCAAACTGAAGGGCAAGAAGAAATTAGAGCTTGGGGACAGCTCTGAGAATTTTGATGAAGCCTCTCAAAGATTGAAAGAGAAAACTGAGAAGGATATGAAGATATGGCAGGGATTGGTAAACATGGTGAATGACAAAAGATCCAAGAGAAAGCATGACAAAGGTGTTGTCATAAAAGAAAGAGCTCAAGAGACTTCTCCAGCCAAAATCAAAAGAAGAAAAAGCCTAGCCAAGATGAAGAAAACAGGAAAGGGAAAGAAGCTTAGTAAAGGAAAGCAAATTCAAGAAGAGATAGCTGTTGAGCAAGAAAGTGCTCAAGAAACTGACAAAGGAAAGATGGTAGCTGAGGAGCATGCTGACAGTGAAGATACTCAGTCAGATCCTATCTTCAAGGATATTGATGAGTATGATGGTGAAGAAGAAGAAATCCCTGATGTTGTGTATGCTGGTGAAGCTCAAGGTGATGAGTTTGATGAAGATATGAGAAGAGCTGTTGCTGAGTCACTAATGGAAGTGAGGACAGCTAAGGTTGGACAGTCATCTGGGACAGCTATGGAAGCTTCATCTCTGACAGCTAAGGTTGTCTCAAGTGCTGAAACCACATCCAAGGTAACCTCTAAGCATTCTCTTACTCTCAGTACTTTCTCTAGGAAAAGAAAAACAGATAAAGATGCTCCCCCATCCAAAAAGTTGAAACCAACCACTCCTCAACCCTCCTCATCCAAAGACCAATCTAGTTCACCTCATGACTCTGTGGCTCAAGGCATCCTAAATCTTAATCCCTCTAACATTAGTCCAAATGAGCCAAGTGTTGAAAAAGATAGGGGGAATAGCTCTAGCTCTGAAAAGGATGAGCCTCTGTTAAGGGGGAATAAAAGTCCTATGTCTCCCATTCTGACAGCTATCCCTCTCTCAAGTCAAGAATCACCCTCTGATAGTCCCTCAGATCCTTCCCCCATCCCTGAAAACATTTTCAAAGCTTCTGAAGGACTTTCCTTAGAGGATCCCAAGCATGTCCCTGCTGTTATCTATTACTTAAGACAAGTGCTAACAGAGGAAGAAACCCAAAAAGCCTTGAAACTTATCAAACACAGAGATTTGGCCAAGAAAGTAAGCATTCCTGCACCTGAACCCATTCCTGCACCTGAACCCATTCCTGCACCTGAACCCATTCCTGAACCTGAACCTCAATCCAAGTTTGTTGAATCTGTTCAAATTCAAGAACCTCATGTTGTTACCCAAGATACTGAGCCCCAACCTGATCTTGAAACTGAACCTCAACCTAATCTTGAACCTGAACCTCAACCTGGTCAAGAACCTCAATTTAAACCTAGTGAGCCTGATCAAAACCAAGAAACTGTTGATCCCTCCCTTGAATCTGAAATCCTTCCTACTTGTGAACCTTGGATTTTAGATTGTGACATTGACTTTTCCTTCCCCTCTATCATGGCTGCCCACCAAAGATTGAAGGATATTTCCCATTTCCCTGAAATTGCCAATCCTCACCTAGTCTCCAATCCTTGGCTGTTAAGCAAAAATTCCATTATGATTCATGCAAGGAATAGATGTGGTCTCATAGTGTTTGCCCATGAGGAATGGAAAAAGTACAGAATAGCTCTTCCCAACTCCTTCTTTCACAAAGCCCCCTTACTACCCAACTTCATGGATATCTCTACCATAATAGATTGGGAAATTTTGTTCTCCCAGCTCCTCTCTTCAAATATCAACGAATGCATTTATATGCCTTCATCCCTGGTGTATGCCCTATGCATTGAGCTTGCCAAAGAAATGTATTGGAGGATTTGCCTCAATAAATCCATTATCATGGCTGTCATTGCAAGACCAAGCCTGACAGCTATGTTTCCCCCTTCATCTTCAGTACCCTCTTCATTCATCCCCCTAAACACAAGATCTCTCCAAACCAACCTTCCTCCAAACTTCAATCCTTCAACTTTTGTGCCCCCATATCATGTGACCATTACAGACATGCAAAGATTTACAAGGTCAATGATAACCAAGATGAGACACATTTTGGAAGTCTCAACTGTGTCAAAATCTGAGAGGAAGGCCTCCAAAGGAAAGGCCATTGAATCTGATGAAGAAGCTGTGAACCTGGGAAAAAGAGCCTCTGGTGCTGCTCCAAATGTTATTGTGTCAAGTGATGATGAAGATAGTGCTCCTGTGATGAAACAGCATCAACTCTCAACCTCTACTGTTCTCACTGTCTCAACTGATCCACCTCTACATCAAACTCAACAACCCATCTCTCTTCAATCAAACCCCTTCTTTTCTAACCTATTTGCAGGAACAAGGGGTCAAAGCTCAAAACCAAAGAAGGCTCCCTTATGGGGTACTATGAGATTGAGAAATGATGAAGAGCCTCTGTCCAAAGCTGTTCTCAAGGAAAGGCAAAACCAAACCTTCACCTATGATGATGAGATGAGCTGGGAATGGAACAATGAGATGTACTACAGAGGTGTTGAGGACAAGATGAAGAGAGTGCTACTTGCAGAAAGAGAGGAGATCCTTGCAGCAAGAAGAGAAAGAGATGAATTTTCTTAAGAAAATGTTATGTCTTTTTGGATAAGTCCTCTTTTAATCCCTACCTTTAATTCCTGCTTTTAAAAACATTGTTTATTTTGGATAATATGTTTTGTTTTAAAGACTCAGTTGATTGAATCAAGAAGATTGTTCTCATCTTCATTGGTATATTCATTCTTGAGTATCTTGCAGGTTATATCTTTATTAGATATATTACTTTGCCAAAAAGGGGGAAATTGTTAGGACCTAACTATGTAAGCCACATAGTTACCATAGGTTTTGACAAAGAAATATATCATATGTTATCTGACAGCCAAGATAACATATGACCTTGGACAGCTAAGCCATCAACTTCAATCTGCACTCCTATATATGACCTTGGACAGCTAAGCCATCAACTTCAATCTGCACTCCTATATATATATATCAACTGGACAGCTATGATTCAAAACATCCCTCTAAGATATCACTCAAAACCTCTCATATACATTAATGCATCTAAATTACATGTGTAGTATGATGTATTACATAATGCCTAAACCTTCTAGATCAGAACTTAGCTCTGACAGCTAAGGTTCTCTCACAGCAAAGGTTTCACTCCTCAACAGCTATGATCTTCAACATCAACAGCTATGAAGAAATCCTGTGATGACCAAGATATGCCTTGTCCAAATCTCTCCATACAGATGTTGCCAGCTCATCTCCATAAAGATCACATGCCTGGTTGCAGATTCCAGCTATTTTATTCTCCAGTCAACAAAGGCTCTAAATGCAACTCCAACATGCATTCACTCCCTTGTCTCCTTGTCTCCTCCAACGGCTATTTCCTAGCTTATAAAAGGAACTCTCCAAGACTGAAGACACACCCCTTTCCACACACAACTTCTACAAACCTTGCATCCAAACCTTCTCAACCTGCAACCAATAATCAAAACAATATTAAGACACTTGTAATCGATCTCGGGTGTATAAACCGGTTTGTAAGAACCCCTTAAGACTGACTTTAAGTGGGTAGTGTGAATAGCTCAGATTAGAGCTTGATCCCTAATAGACTGTACTTATTAGGAAGAGGAAGTTCAAGGAACTTGCCTATCCAATCCTTTGTAAATCTTAACGGGAACTAGATTTAAGTGGATTGATCTCACTTGTCAAGGTTGACAGTGAGGGTGGACGTAGGAGGAGTGAACTCTGAACCACCTTAAAATTCCTTGTGTTCAATTGGTATTATCACACAACACACACACACACATACACACACATACACTATTCACTTGTCTTTACATTATTTCAAACACTTTTATTCCGCTGCACATTTAACTCCAATCTTTAAAACCAGTTAACCTCTGACAGCTAAGATTTCACCTCAGCTGTCAAACCTTAACTGCCTAACCTTTAATTTGATCTAAGCAAACAGGACCTTTCACAAATGAATATCCAGAAACTATAAAATGCATATCCAGAAACTACACAAATGAATATCCAGAAACTTTCAAAATGATATCCAGAAAATATCCACAAATGAATATCTCCAGAAACATACAAATGAATATCCAGAAACTATCAAAATGCATATCCAGAAACTACACAAATGAATATCTAGAAACTTTCAAAATGATATTCAGAAAATATCCACAAATGAATATCTCCAGAAACATACAAATGAATATCCAGAAACTATCAAAATGAATATCCAGAAACTACACAAATGAATATCCAGAAACTTTCAAAATGATATCCAGAAAATATCCACAAATGAATACAAAATTTCTGAATATCCTTTCAAAAGGTTCTGGATATCCAGAAACCAGTTTCTCCATAACTTATGGAGAAACGCATTTCTCCCTAGATTTTGGCTTGGTTTTTTATAGTATTAAGGGGGCTCTCTTGTGTGGTTCTTATTTGTTTTTCTATGTTTTCTTCTATAAGTGCTGTTTTTATGATAGGGATTGTGACTTTTCTTTTTATGGGGTGGCTGTATTCTACCAAATCCAAATTGTTCACACCATTGTCCTAATTCTCTTCGTGTTTGTGCACTTTCTTTCTTTAATTTAATACTTAATCTTTGATCTTGGCAAAGTTTTAAGCCAGTAATATTTACGCAGGTAATTAAGTCTCCATAGGTTAATTCGTTATAAGAGATTCGTCCGTATTTTTGTTCTATTGTGTCTTTTACCTTTTCTGCAAATAGTCCTGGTAATCCTGTAATAAATTTTTCTTTCCAATAGATGTTATTTGGGTCTGCCAGATTGAAAACTCTTTGCAAAAAATTGTCTTTATACCATTTGAATTGTTCTAATTTTCTACACTTTAAATTTTGAAGTATTTCTGAGTTTCTTTCTGTATATAAATCTATATCTCCTATTAAATGGGTAGTGATATTGAATATTAGGGTTATTAATTGTGCCGGTGCAGGTCTTCCCTGCTCATCTACTAGAGGTTGTCCTTGAGCATCTATTCTTACGGAGGATAAAATATCATTTTTTATTTCATTTCCCAATAATTTATCCCACCAAGTACGTAGTTGTCCTGTGAATCCTAGGATTATGTTTTCTACAGCTTGTCTTTATGTGATATTTGTTGTTTTATAAATGTTGCCTACAATTATCATTTCTTTTGTTTTATTGATGATTTCCATTTCCCTTAGTCCATCTATATTCCATTCATATATGTTTTTTGCATTGTAAGATTTTTGTTGATCTCCTAATATTTTCAAATCTTCTGCTTCTTTTCTGTAATTAGGAAGGTTCATTATGGCTTGTATTGGTATTAATTCTTTGTTTGTATTGTCTAATTCATTGTCTTCAGAAGTAGAGATGGATTCTGATTCGAATGAGGATTCTTCGTTGTATTCTGTTAGGACACTAATGTTTTTGTCTTTACTTGTACTTGTTTCTTCTTTTATTTGTATGTAGGTTTTTATATTTTCCATTAAGTCGTTTAAAGGATTATGTAATGTTGGTCTAGCTCCTGATACTCTAAATGGATTTTTTGCAGGTGGTATTTGCTTTACGTATTTCATTGGTTCTTCTCCTTTTCTATTTGATGGTGTTTTATTGTATAATTCTGAGTATTCTGTATATCTTTGTGATATAATTCCTGTTTCTGGTTGTTTATTAACTGGTGTGGGAAAGTCTGTTAAATTGAGGTCTTGTACTTCTCTTTTTGTTTCTAATACTCCAGTTGTGACATTGTCTATTTTATCTTCTACTCTGTCTAATTGTTGTCCAATTGTATATAAGGATAAATTTGTCCAATTATTTTGTAAATGTAAATCTTTGGTTAATTTTTCTTCTATCTGGTCCGGGTGAACTATTGGTAAAATTCCATGATTTATTCCATTTTTACCAAAATAAGCTGGTTCTAAAGGAGGTTTTTCTCCTTCGTAATACTCATGACTTGGTAATCGATTTGGAGCTATTTTATACAATTTTATAATTTTTTAAGTTATTGGGGTTATTTTATATAAATATTCGTCATTTAGGAATTCAAAAAAGGGTATATGCATTTCTTGTATTTTGCAGAATTCATAATATGTTTCTTTAATTATTTTTTGTTCTTTTTCATCATATGTTTTGAAGAATAATTCTCTATTTTCTTTATTTCCTTCATTTTGAAAGTCATTTCTTAGAATTCTTTTGTCTAACTTGAATTCATTTTTTATCATATTTACTGTAAATTCGCTGTCTTCACACGGATGTACAAAATTTCCATTTCTTTTTATGCCAGTATTATCTATTTCATATTGATTTTCTGTTTCAATTTCTGATTCTAGAATTGGTTGGTTATTTTGTGAATTATTTCCTTGTTGGAATTCATATATTCCTGAAGTGGATCTCCTAGATGGTATTTCAAAATTATAATTTTTATTTCTGTTTAAAGATTGTGACCTTTTGAATTTTAAGTCCACTGAGCCATCTTCATATTGTATAATTTGTTCCAATTCACTGGTTTGTTTGTTTTTTATCTTTGTACTTGGCACTGTTTTAGATGGGTAAGTCCATTTTTCTGGTAGAGTTATATCACTCCATTTAATGATTTTTGGAATTGTTATGTTGGCTTTTGTTCTATCTGTTTCCCAGAAGACTGTTTCTCCAGTTGTTATAGTTTTATTAAAAACATTTGGACAAAGTCCAGTATTCATTACTTTGAAGTGTAGTCTAGAGAATATTTCATATATATGTGAACCTATTTGCATATGGTAATTATGGGTTAGAATATCTAAGGTTAAAATTTTCATTATATGGGGATCTATTAAAGATATTGTAAAATTAGGGTATGTATTAAAGTGTATTGGTCCATTGGTTAAACTAGTTTCAATTGCTCCTATTAAAGAGTCTACGTAATTTAAGTGTCTTGCATCTCTTAAAGAAATTTGGATACTTGTGTCTAATCCTTCCATTGTTAATGGTTTAATGGCTATTTGTACTAATCCTATATGTAAAAATCTATATCCTTGTGATATATATTTTTTAATTGAGGATTTTGAGAATAAACTCATTGTTTGATTATTGGAATATATAGAGGGGTAATTGTTTCTTTTGTTTTTATAGCTAATCTTGATCTAAAATCAAATATGCCTTTATCTTTGTATATCTCAGATATTGGTATAGATGGAGGTTTCCAATTTGTTAAAAATTGAGTATCCCAAGAGATTTTCTTAGACAATATACTTCTATTATTTTTATCCTCATCATTTTCAGTTTGTATGTTATAATCGTTCATTTGATTATTATGATTTCGAAGAGATCTTCTATTCGTAAAATTACCTAACCAACTCATTATTTATTTTATGTCTTACCTCGAATACACTTCCTTTCCTAATCGGATGCACGACTTACACTCCCAATTGCGTGACTTAGACCTAGGAGACACACCGACTCGGGACAAATAAATAACTTGAGCTAATTAGTTAACTTTGTTGAATAAAAGGCTCTTGGACAAAAATGTCCCTCATTCCACAAAGCAAAGGATATATATGATGGGGGTTAAATTGTAATTTCAAATAACCTTTTTTTTTACAGAGAAAGAGTCGTTTTCTCTCTACTTTCTCAGGCCGGCGATTCTACCACCCAGATTTCAGCGACCTATGCATTCCCCAGATTCCGGCGACCTCTCGCCTCCCAAACCCGCCCAGTTTCGGCGACATCACTTGCAGATCAGAGTTGGGGAAGGGTTGATAGGGGATGGAGAAGATAGATCTGGAAGAGGGAGGTCGGAGTGGGGGAGGGGTCATCGTCGGTGGGGTGGTCGGAGTGGGAGGCGTCGCCGGAATATGGGGAGGTCTAAGGTCGCCGGCTGGACCAGTGAGAAAGGAGAGAGAGTGAGAACGTGAGGCAAGAGAGAGAGAGAGAAGAGAAGGACGCTTTTAGTATAAAAAAAAAGGTTATTTGAAATTACAATTTAATCCTCAACATATGTATCCTTTGCTTTGTGAAATGAGGGACATATATATATATATATATATATATATATACATACATACTCCTTCCGTCCCGGCCCAAGGTTCACACTTTTTTCCAATCACGCAAATTAAGAAAATAGGTGGGAAGAAAAAATATTGTGAGTGTAATTTGAAAATAGGAGAGAGAATGAGTGAAGGAAATAGTAAATTTGAAAAGTGTTATGAGTATAATAGTGAAATAGGAGAGAGAATTAGTGGGTGGAATAGTAAAGATTCTTTGCCATTTTCGGAAAGGTGAAGCTTTTAACGGGACACCCATTTTTGGCAAAAAGTGAAGCTTGAAATGGGACTGAGGGATTATATATATAGATAGGTGCTCAAATGAGAACCATAACAAAATGAGAACCACTTGTATACACTTGTTTACAGTAGATACTTAGCTACTGTATACATATACAGTCTACTGTATATGTATACAGTAGTTAAGTATCTACTGTATACAAGTGTATAACCACACGTATACACTTGTATATAGTAGCTAAGTATCTACTGTATATATATACAGTAGCTAAATATCTACTGTATACAAGTGATTCTCACGATTCTCATTTTAAACGGTTCTCATTGGAGCGTGACACTATATATATATATATATCCCATAAGTTCTTTTTTTTACAAATTAGTGACCATCAAGTTTCTTTTGTTATGTCCTTTATTATTTTACCCATTATGGACAAAAATGCCCCTCTGACAACAATAAGAAATTTTCAAGTCAGGTTTGGTGGGGACTAGGGTTAACTATTTTCTTCATCTTCCTCCTCCCCAAATTCCTCTCCGGTTGCCGTCGCCGTCACCTGCAAATTCCTTCCCAATCACAACGCTGCCGAAAACGACTCACCGCTGCCACCACCACCACTCGCCCTCGAGTCGGAGAAGAATTCCAGGATCAATTTGATCTCGCAATGTCCTGATCCGGATGAGGATGGTTGGAGAACGAGAGGTGACTTGGGAGTGGAATTGTCAGATTGAATAGAAAGATCAAAGGTTTCGACGGTGACGGAAGCGTCTAGAGAGCCGCCGGAGATATTCCAGTTCGCCGGATGTTGTATTATTTTTTCTTTATAATACTGCATCATAAATTTTGTATTATACTACCGTTCTTTAACATTAGAAATGTTGTATTATACTACTGTTCTTTATAATACTGCATAAGAAATGTTGTATTGTATTACTGTTTTTTATAATAGTGCATCAGAAATATTGTATTATACTACTGTTCTTTATAATACTGCATCAGGAATACTGCATCAGAAATATTGTATCATTTTTAAAAAATAATACAATATCTTAAAATACTGCATCAATAATACTGCATAAAAATGTTGTATTATAATGTTCATTATAATACTGCATCAATAATACTGCATCAGAAATGTTGTATTACACTACTGTTCTTTATAATACTGCATCAGAATGTTGTGAGATCTGTGTATTTGTTTTACAGTTGACTGTTCCGATGACCTAGGAATATATTTATTTGTTGATTACTTTGAATTTTTTTCATGATTGTTTGTTATGCAAGGATTGAGCTAATTGCGAGAATTTAATTTTGGTTTTGGTGTTTGCTTTTGTGAAATCTGCTTCAGGATTTGTTATTTGCTTATGATTTTGCCTTATGAGCTTGTCTTGAGGGCAAAATTGGAAGTTCACTTGTAAAAAGAACTTCCTGGTCATTTTAATACAATGAAAAACTTAGTGGGAAGTGATTTGTTCCAAAAGAAACTTATGGGGCAAATTCCCTATATATATATATATATATATATATATATATATATATATATATATATATATATATATATATATATATATATATATATATATATATATATAATTTGACATTTATATATGAGTGTGTAATTTACGAAGATATTCAATGGACAATAACTTGTATCTTTAGTAACTCGACAGACATATTAGGCTAGTAAAAAAAAATCAAATTGGGAAAGGTTATTGAACAGTATAAACCGAGATACGAACATGGGCTTGTCCGGGTCAGGCCCAAGTCGATTGGGCTATAAACATAATCCATCTTTGAGTTAAGAAGGACAACCATGGGCTTCCTCGTCCTCGTTCCTCGTCATCAATAAGGCCAATCTAGGTCCACCAAGCAAGCAGAATATGCCCCAACTATGAATGCCGAGGAGACCTTCGTATGTTGAGATCGTCTCCATAGAGGACGAGGTGCCTTCCTCAGCCTTAACGTTGTCAACGGGCTCCCTATATTCTTATTTCCTCCCCGGCTCATCATGGATCGAGAAGCCATGAATGACGAGGAGAGAAAATTTCGCACCTCGGCATATCTCCATATGACGAGGAGACAAAATCATTCACCTCAGCATTTCTTCATGCCGGCAGATCTCTATATGACAAGGAGACAAATTCGTGCATCTCTGCCTATCTGCAAATGACGAGATAAGGAAATTATTCTCCTCGGCTTACCGGCAAGCAGTTATCACAATCCTAGTTGAACAAGGATTCAGTAGTTACAATCTTATCAGAATTGTAACCACCTCTTACAATACAAATCAACTAAGGATTCCTTAATAGATAGAATCCTCCTATGATTATACCTTATCTCTTTACAGTCCAAGTTCAACATGGATTTTGTCAATCCATCCCTATAAATACAAGCCATATATCATATTATTTGGTACGTTACTTTTTACATACAGAAACTCTGTCAATTTAGTTTCTCATCTTAAAATCGTGAACTTATTCTCACGCCGGAGGGCCTTCGCCGGTGAAGCCCCGGCTTAGTTTACGTGTTTTCTCTTATTTTCAGGCCTAGCAATCTCCGGAGCAAACGATCGCTTGGATTTGGGCTGATTTGACGATTTTGGCATCATCAATTGGTTCCATTGTCGGGAATCGACTCAAACACCCTTTGTTTAGCATGGAAAAAGCTCGCTTGAAGCCAGATTTCTTGCCGAATTTATTCTTGATTTGAGCGGAAATTGTTGTTCCATTTTGTTCTGTTCTTGATTTTGCCGGATTCAGCAAAAGTTTGGCCGGAATCTGCAAATTTTCGTCTGAAGCAATCGTGTTTGGCCGGAAATTTTCGTGGTATTAAAGTCACAATTGCAACCTGGTATTGGCGTTCAAATCTGTTCCAAATTTTGGCCGAAAAAATTGTTATTTTTGCCGTAAAACCGTTCGCTGAGAATTCTTGGCCGTTTCCACTGTTTGATTTTGATTATCAATTTGTTTGCATCACAATCACTTAAGTGCAATGGAAGACGGTCAATTTGAAAGTGTTACCAACAAGGAGTAGACCCAAGTGAACAGGATCACTCCAAATGCCGAGGTGCTTCCTCCTCCTCCACCTCAGCCCGAAGGACCACCTCCCCTCGCCATGACTCTCCGTTCCATGGGACAGCCAACTGTCGAGGGAGCAGGTGCCAACCTTCCTCGTATCACCCATCCTCGAGGGAAAAGAACTGGAAGGAAGATGACGAAGAACGCCGACATCGGCCGAGCTGAAAGTTCCCAGCCCGTCGGCCGACGTACTTTGTTGCATAGACAAATGGAGACGTTGCAAATGATTTACGAGACGCAGGCTGCTCTCTTGCAATTGGATCCAAACAATTCCATGGCTGAATTCATGCTGCCTTCGACGGGCAACTCTCGTGGAAGGGAACAGGGTAAGCGACGAGATCCTCCCCTTGATCCTGCTGTACCACCTAAGCAGGCCCTCCGAGATGCTCCCCGTCCTCGGCCTCACAATCAAAGGAACGACAAGGTGATAGACCTCAGAAGCCAATTGAATTCCAAGGAAAAGGAAGTAGACTCAAGGGATTTAAGGATGAGGCTCAGTCTGTCTAAACGTCTATCCCCTCCTCGTCTTGTCATGGCACCTCGTCATCCCGGCTCACCTCGAACACATCGACATAGTCATGATTCTCCTCGTCTTCAGAGGGACTCTCCCCGTCCTCGTCCTCGTGAGTTTGTACGACCGAGAACTCCCCATCCATACAGAATGTTACTTGGTGACCACGAGTTAGAGCCAAGGCAAGATAAAACACCATCCAGACGATGAGACAGCCATCGAAATGACGAGGAGCACAGTAGGGTGAATGGCCGCCCTAAAGATAAATCAACCCGTAGCTCCCAACGCAGCACTCACTCTAGCATTGATAAGGAAGTGGAAACTAGGCAATGGGAACTATTGAAACAACGGCTGGATGACATGGAAATGGGAAAAAAGGTGGATAATGACGAATATGATTGGTCCATCCGTCCGTTCTCCCAGAGAATAACTGATGCACCACCAAATCCTCTCTTTAAGGTCCCGAGCTTTGAAAAATATAACGGAACTCAAGTCGCAAAGGACCATGTGCAAAGTTTTGAACAAACCATGAACCTCCTCACCAAAGCTGATGACATGCTCTGTAAAGCTTTCGCGAGCACCTTCTCCGGAACAGCCTTGACCTGGTTTCGTGAGCGGAAAAAAGGTTGCATCGATAGCTGGAGAGGCATGAGGAGAATGTTCTTGGATCACTTAGCCACAGCTGAAAGGAGGAAGATGAGGTTGACCGACCTTGCCAATATCGAGCAAGCGAAGAATGAAACCACCCTCAGTTATTACAATCGATTCCGTAAAATGACGGAACAAGTGGAAGAAAGCCTCACTGATAGGGAGGTTATTATTTGTTTTAATTCCGGATTGAGATCCAGTCCCCTCATCTACGAACTCTCCGCCCGAGAACCTAAGTCCAAGGCTGATTTGTACAACGTGGCTTATGCCATTGCCATGGCTGAAGACAAGAGCAAGAAAAGGGGATCTGATAAGGCGGAACCAGAAGTGGCTGGCACTCGCCACACTTCCAATGATAATGGGAATGGTAAGGGATCCAAGGGGAAGAATAGAACAAGAAGTACTGAAAAGCCAAAAGTATTTACCCCACTTACCAAACTCATCACGGAGATCATGCAGCTGGTAAACCTTCCCCCACCCCGTCTGCTGAGCAACAAACCAAAGTTCCCTCGTGACACTTCCAAATTCTGTGATTTCCACAAGGACCATGGTCACAATACTGAGGGCTGTTACGCCCTCAAGAAAATGATCCGAAGGTGGGTTGACG
Organism: Adenophora triphylla var. japonica; assembly: GCA_022495995.1. Classification (NCBI taxonomy): domain Eukaryota; kingdom Viridiplantae; phylum Streptophyta; class Magnoliopsida; order Asterales; family Campanulaceae; genus Adenophora; species Adenophora triphylla. Next base: position 53,903 of record JAFEMH010004177.1, read on the forward strand.
AGGGAAAGCTAGATCGCTATGTTATGAAGAAAGATGGCAAGCAAAAATGGAAGGAAGAGGAAAGTGAAGACGATGATAAGAGCGAGGATGGAGAACATAGGCCTCCTAGGGCCAAGCTGCATGTGATCCGAGAAGAGACAGTCTCTACCAGGCAGCTAAGAAACCAAATCCATGAACTAAGCAAGGTATACCATGTTCCTGCTCGGGTTCATAAAGCGGAAGAGGTTATTAGCATTTCTCCTAACGAATTGGCAGGGAGCCGTGCTGCCCGTGAACAACCCTTGGTGATAAAGGGTCGAATTGATAATGTGGAATCTGAAAGATTGCTTGTTGATACGGGGGCCTCCCGCGATATTCTGTACTACTTTTCCTTCCAACAGATGGGCTTGAAAGATACCATACTAGAGCCTTATCACGGAAGGTTGGAAGGTTTCACCAACCATAAAGTTGGTGCCAAGGGAACTGTTGAGCTGGAACTTGAAATTGGCGAACATCCCTTCCGATCAATGGCTACTGTCACTTTCGTAGTCATGGATTTAACAAGTGATTACCATGCTATCCTGGGCATTCCAAGTCAAGCAAAACTTGGGTTGGTCGCCTCCCTCCCTCACCAACGGGTAAAATTTCCTACTCGTTCTGGGATTGGATGCGTGAGGGAGATCGCCAAAGACTTCTTGGAGCATGTCGTGCAGAGCCGGAAGAAATCTAAAAGCGTGGAGATAGATACCCCTGAGGACAATATCAAGATCTCTAAATCTCTGAAAACTACACATACCAGCTCTAGGGTGAGCTACATCCGTGAGGTACTTGATGTAGAGCCTACGGTCCTAGAAATTGCAGCTGACTAGGGCATAGTTCCATCCGTCTCTGAGGAAGATTCCATTCTCGTCAACGGCCAGAACTCGGGGGCAAACCATGACTTGAGGATGGTCGATCTGCCCGACGTTGATGAACTAATGGAGGAAGAGGGCCTCAACGTGAATGACAATGAAGGTAGGAGAATTAAAGAAATCATTATCGAGTCTCTGGAATTTTGAGACGGTCCTGAAATGGAGCCTGTGGATGAACTGGAGGAGGTAGTCATCAATCCTGACTATCCCGAACAAAAAATTAAACTCAGGGGACAGCTATCTCTGAAAGAGAAGTAAAAAATCATCTTCCTCTTAAAAAGCAGTCTCGACGTCTTTGCTTGGAGAGTCGAAGACATGAGGGGGATCAATGAGGAAGTAGCCCTCCACCGCTTGGAAGTTGATCCATTGGAAAAAACTATCTCACAGACAAGGAGAAATTTTGCAAGAGACAAGGAGGAAGCTATCAAAGAAGAGGTGCAAAAATTACTTAGCGCCGAAATTATTCGTGAAGTAAAATACCCCGTTTGGCTGGCCAATGTGGTAATGGTAAAGAAGCAAAATGGGAGGTGGCGAATGTGCATCGATTTCACCGATCTTAACAAGGCCTGCCCTAAGACAGTTATCCTCTCCCCATAATCGACAAGTTGGTTGACTCCATTGCTGGACACCAAACACTCAGTTTCCTAGATGCCTATTCAGGCTATCATTAGATCAAAATGGCGGAAGAGGACATCAAGAAGACGGCCTTCCAAACACCTGGGGGAAATTATTGCTATATTATGATGCCTTTTGGGCTCAAGAATGCGGGTGCTACGTACCAACGTATGGTGAATGAGGTATTTAGTGCACAAATAGGCCGGAACATGAGGCCTACATCGATGATATGGTCATTAAGACCAAGGAGGGTAGTCACACCCCTGACTTGTAAGAGACAATAAACAACCTCCGAGCCAATAACATGAAGCTAAACCCAAGTAAGTGTGTATTTGGAGTGACAGCTGGAAAGTTCTTGGGCTTCATGGTATTGAAGGGTACCAAGAGCTTCTCCTGGACTCCCGAATGCTCCGAAGCATTCCTCCGGTTGAAGGAGTACTTGGGTTCCCCTCCCTTGCTTAGCAGTCCAATTATCGGTGAGATGCTGTAAGTATTCCTAGCCGCCACTGATCATGCTGTCGCAGCTGTACTAGTTCAAAATGAAGAAGGAACGCAGAAGCCCGTCTACTATGTCTCTAAGGAATTATCCGACGTGGAAAGCAGATATTTCAACGTGGAAAAGATAGCGTACGCACTAGTCATTGCCTCAAGGAAACTACGTGCCTACTTTTCTGCGCATCCTATCACTGTATACACCAATGAACCATTGAAGAAGATCCTGCACAAGTTGGACGGCTCCAGACGTCTCCTGAATTGGTCTATCGCTCTCACTGAGTTTGATATCACTTACCAACCAAGGAAGACCCTCCTGGCACAGCCCTAGGTTGACTTCATGGTTGATGTTTTGGTAGAAAAAACAATAGTGCTGAATCTTAACTTTGACAAGTGTATGGATTTAAATAACAAGGAGGGGACTATGGAATTCGACTAAATGGAACAAAGACATGAAAAGAAAGAATGACACCACGATTTGTTAACGAGGAAAACCTTAGAGATAATAATCTCTTTGGAAAAAACCCCGGGAGTTAGGTCTCCAACCTTAAGAGTTTCACTATAATAAATGAGTTACAACTGCGAAAGATGATGGAGAGGATTACAAAAGAGATGTGCATAGTGTGTGTGAGAATGAGCGTGTGTTTTTCCGTCTCCATCTCTCCTTAAATAAAAGTAAGTATGAACGGGTAAAAGTTGTTCCTACAATCTTGGGATCCAAGCTTATCTTCTCAACGTCCGTGAGACCAAGTCATCTTTGCCGTTGAAGATGTGTTGAACGTGTTTGGAAATATCCCACGTTTATCTCTCTTATTTGCTGAAAAATTATAATAAAGATATTAAAAGAAAACAAATAAGTAAATATTAGATAATACTTACAGTGAAATAACATCGTGATATGCAGGAGAAACTGAAGATGTCAACATGCTGAAAAATACCCACAACAATTTGTCCCCAAAAACATTTGGCTAACTTAGCAACTGAAGAGGCAAATGTTTTTCTCTTTGAAATACTCAACTGCCAACTTGTATGATTGGACGGGCAAGGATACGTGGCGGTAAAAAAAGGAAAGGAAAGGGTCTTGATAGGAACCAGTAACCGTAATTCTCGGTAACCATCGTTATCATCAAATCTTCTTCGAATTTTATCCACATCAGACGTCTCTTTTTATATTATGGTGAGAGTAGCCTAAAGGGTGCAATTTTTATCCCTCTTTCTCAAGTCCATAGTCACGACGTTCTTCAAAAAAGTGAGTCAGAATCAACGTGTCATTGAATTGGTGTTAGTACCGGGTCCTAAAAAAAGATATTTTAATTATTTTGGACTGATTAGGGTTGATAAAACCCTAATTAATCTTTCAAAAATCTCTCCTTCTCGCGCCGCTGACGTAAAAATCACGCTTAGTTAAAAGTGCCGATCGACCTTTCTTGGAAGTTCCGATCGACCCTTCTTTTAAGGTTCGATCGAACCTTCTTGGAAGTGCCGATCGACCCTTTTTCTCAGTCCAGCCCATTTCCCGAGCACTATAAATACGTGCATTCGGTTCACATTTTCAACACACACATTTTCAATGGAGAAGTCAAGACTAAACTTGATTTTCCCTTCCACGCATCTCCCAATATTGCTCCGAATCTTGCTAGATTCGACCCCAAAGTCTTGCCACAATTGATAAGTCTTTTATCAATATTCCGTTCTTTATTATCATTATTGCTGCGCTATATAGTTCGTTTGCATGTTTAATGTATTTTAATTGTGCCTATATGCTAGATTTAGGACTGTTTTAATATATTTAAGTATGCATAGCCGAGGATGATCTAAGGTTTCATTCAAGAAACCCGATGGATCTAGGAACTATTTCTTTCCTTCCACCTTAGTAATAATCATCCCATGATCAACAATTTCCCAAGGATGAACGTTGATTAGTGCACCTTCCGAGGGCCTAAATCAAAGGTTCTAGGGTGTGATCATCAATTAATTCTTTCTCTCCCCTCCTCCTTATGCATGATCCCGCTTCTTCTATCTATTCCTGTAAACACCGCACACAACCAACACCCCACATGCTAGAAAGACCGATCTGTCGGGCAATAGGAGTGATAACGTTTCTTCTTCTGTTGTAACTTGACACCCGAACCCAATCACATGTTTAGCCTTTTTTCAATGCTTTGGGCTATATCAAAGCGGCGTGGCGACTCTCATAAAATTAAACTAATATTTTTAATATGGTTTAAAGCGAGTGTCACTTAATGAATATCCCATTTCGGTCCGACTTTCCATGATTATTTATTTTAAACTTCCGAATGTGTGTTGCATCGGGACGGGGTATTCACAGTGGCGACTCCGCTGGGGACTGTTTTGAACTTTTTCAAACTTAGTGGGTCAGACTTTCGTTTTCCTTTATGGTGTTGTATTTTACTTTCTTTTTTTATCTTCTCTGTTCTTAACTGTTGCATTGCATGCATGCATCTCATAAAACAAAAAATCTTTCTCTTTTTCTCTTAAAAAGAATTAGACTTTTTCACCTCACACTACCACTGTCCGTGTCACACTGCACAGACACCCTTAACCCATCGGAGAAGCCAAAGTGCGGGAAGTGTGGTGATCATGTCGCCTCCCTTCTGAGTCTCACTTGGTCATCCACTCATCAGTGCGCTTCGGCTGCACGGTGGGAGCCTGAAACCTAACCCTTGTGTCACCCACTTTGCTAGGAGTACACTCCCTGTGACCGGTTGGTTTGACTAGCTTTTTCATGTAGACAATTAATAAGGTCTTTATGTAAGTCACCACGAATCAGTGATAAGTCAAGATCTATAGAGAGAAAAGAGCACTAAAAATTGATTTCCTTTTAAAGGACGTGCCATGTAAGGTTGAGTGCTTGTTAAAAGATCTTGCCCTACCATGAGTTTGTAGTACTTCCCATAAATATCATATTAAGTGTCTATACGAGATGGTTAGTCATTAGGATCCACCACTTTAGGACCTTTAGTTAGTTGCGAAAAAGGGGTATCCCTTCCAACCTTAGTAGGTCTAAAAGAGACAAAGCTTTTATAAATAAAAAATTCAAGCAAGTACACTGCATGAGTCAACCCTTCTCCTAAAACCGAGTCTTTTGGTACTTCCGCAGAGCTCAGGTCAGGCCGCGTTCTACGTTCAGCAATGACAACCTTGCCTCTCTCCACTACTACAAGCTCGCCAGCTGTCTCTGCAACCGGCTCTACACCAGTCACTTCGATCGGAGGTTCAATCAACCCCAACTTCAACGACATCCCACCAGCTTTACACTCCTACTTTGCTGCTTTGACTATGAGGATTGAGAAGCTTGAGGAACAGAATCGAACCTTGGTGAACCACAACCAAGAGTTGAAAGACAATTTCGTAGAGGAGTTCAGTAAAAGGGGACACAAAGTTTATTTTGATGGGGAATGAAGTTATTGATGTTGAAGATGAAACGGTCGACGCTCCTAACCCTGCCCACACTAATGCACCTGTTTTCCCTCTGCCTAACTATACTCATACACCTCCACCTAGCTACAAAAATGTCCCACCTCCAGTTATGTATGGAAGCTCTAGTAAGGCTAAAGGACCCTATCAGTCTTCTACAGACACACCCAAAAACCACCTACCTCCTGCTACCTTACCCTTTGCTTATTCTGAACACCATATTCAAACCTATTCTACCACCCCTACCACAATTCAAACCCCAGCCGTCCAGAGATCCAATGTTGCTGCAGACCCAACCATATTAGCTTTGATAGAGCAAGTGAAGGCGTTGACTGAACAAATGGGGAAACAAGGTATGTCCCCTATCAAAATGCTCAACCCGAACAAGGTTGCACCTTTGCCTCAAGACTTCAAGATGCCTAAGATGGCCTTGTTCGGAGGAGGTACTTGCCCAAAAACTCATCTAGACAGCTATACATTGGTAATGAGGGCCAAGGCCACGCCGGAAGCGAGATGGCTAGAATGTTTCATAGCACGTTGGAGGGGGCTGCCCTTCGTTGGTTTCTGAAGTTGAGTGAGGAAGAAAGAGATACTTGGGACAAGATTAGCAGAGTGTTCTTTGAGAAATATCAAGCCAATATGGACTGGCAAGTCAATCGAGCAGATTTGGAGCATACGCTTCAAAAGAATGGGGAGTCAATCTATGATTTCTATAAGCGTTGGAATGACAAGTTGAGTGAGATTCAATATCCGCCTAAGGAGAATGAGCAGAAGCAGATTTTCTACAAATGTTTGTTGCCCGGGCATAAATTGGCAGTCGGTAATGGTTATTTCCCTAATCTTAGGGAAATGGTGGATTCAGGCGTACGATACGAAAGTGGCATCAATGGGATAACCCCACCGAAAGATACTGTGGCTAGTAACAATTCATTTCCCTACAGAACTCCCGCCAACACTGTAGCAAAGAAAGAGTCAGTGGGTCAAGTGAATTATGTACAAGAAGGAGTTGCTGTGGATGTTCAAGCTGTGATGAGAGGAAATGGAAATGTTCACTGTGAGAGGGAAGTGTTTGATGACTTTGGGATGCCAATGGGCAAGGTCTTTGAAGTTCTAGCAAAAAGGGGCTTGGTCAAGCCACTTGAGAACTACGAGCCGATAAATAAAAGGGAAAACTTGGATGCTTCTAAGTATTGTAACTACCACAAGTACAAAGGCCACACTACTTACCACTGTATTCAGTTCAAGCGATTGGTGCAAGATTTGATTCGACAAGGAAAGGTGGAAAAACCGAAGTCTCCAAATGTTGTGGGGAATCCCCTTCCTAATAATGGGATCCACATGGTAGAAGGCAATTACATCAGTATGGTGGAAATGGAAGATGCTTTTGAGAAGTTGGGTTTGTCAATGGAGAAGGTGTTCACGGCTCTTGTCAGAAAGGGCACGCTTGTTCCACTAGAGGGGTACGTTCGAAGGCAGCTGCGAGATTTGTAGTGCGCTAGTTTTGCTTTGAAGAGAGGCGTGCGAAGTTCATTATAGAAGGGAACTTAGAGAATCCACAGAAAGTAGTTGGTAGTGATGTTGCTTTAGTAGAAAAAGACCTCACCGATCCGATCGAACTTGTTGTGACGGACGGTGAGGCACTTGAGTCAGTCTGTACCCCAAATTTAATTAATGAAGAATTTTCTTGCTACATGCTGTCTTTTGAAGAATTGTCTAGAGAAGTTGCCTCATTAAGCAATGTCTACGCGGGAGAGAGTTCTAAACCTCTGTCTTTGGCCGAGATTCAAGCAGAAGTATCCGATATGGAAAGAAATGGAGTTAATTTACTTACGAGATCCGGGAAGGTGTACCAATCAGATGATAAAGGCACAAAGAAGGTCTTTGGTCCAAAAACTGAAGTAGTAAATCCCGAGAAAGAGGACCCTATTCTCACTCAACTAAAGCAAACCTAAGCCAACATATCCCTATGGTCCTTGCTCACATCCTCATATGCCCACAGAATGATGTTAGAGCAGAATTTAGCCGCAACTTTAGTACCATCTGATACGAAGCCGGAGGATGTAACACAGATGATTGGCAATATTCACTTTGGAAACATTTCACATTTTCAGAATTGGACATGCCAGAATTTGGGTCAGATCACAACGAGCCGCTGCATATTACTATTGAGGTCAACGGGAAGAAACTGCCACGTATTTTCATCGATAATGGTTCTGCGGTGAATATATTACCCTCGAGGATGATGGATGTCCTCGATATAAGCCCTACAGATTTGAGACCTTCGATGCATTATGTCAGAGGATATGACTCTACTAGTCGGTCGGTGTTGGGCATAATCAGTCTGCCTCTTACCTGCGGAATCACCGCCATGGTCGCCGATTTCCAAGTCATAGACATACCTTCCACTTTCACCATGTTACTGGGTCGGCCATGGCTACATCAAATGAATGGAGTCCCCTCCTCACTACATCAATGTGTGAAGTTTCAGTCAGGCGACCAAGTAACAGTTATCTACAGTGATTTGGTTACATCTCAAGGATCAAGCACTGGGGGAAAGCCGGTTCTACAAATTCAGCATGAGGAAGGCAGTTTGATGTTCAGTGGTTTTCAGTTAGTAGCACGAGCACGTATTTGCGCAGTAGACCTCACGAGGACGTCGGATAAAGTGCGGCCGGTATCGGAATGATGAGGAATATGGGATTTGTACCGGGGCCGGGGCTTGGTAAGCATCTTCAAGGACCTACGAGGAGGTGGAAGCTATTAATCACCGCGGCCAACATGGTTTAGGCTATCTCCTTACCCCCGAGGATAAGGCCGAAATGCAGAGAATTGAGTATCTCAAGAGAGTGACGCTGCCTTACAAGAAGCCAGAGATGAGACCATACCGCCTATCCCTTAATAGTTATTTTGTCAAAGAAGGCGAGGAGTTTTCTTGCATGGAGTTTAACGAACCTTGGTTTGATCACACGGGTAAACTGCAGAAGGGTTTTGAGATCTTCAGGGATACAGAGGTCGACAGATCAAAGCTGAAGACAGTTCTTATGGACCCGCATCAGAAAAGAGGCAAGGTTGTCATGGTTCGGAGCCGGTATACCATCAAGATTGGGAACAAGTTGACAGATCAGTTCGAACAGGTGTCTCTAGATGAGCCGTTGGTAGAGAACACTGCAGCTCCAGAAGTATCAGAGGAATGGGATGGACGGACCACCTACTGACACTTGGGTAATCTGAATATAGAGGATGATGTAGTTGCGGTCATTGAAGCGGAGCGAACGGACGACATTGATCCAAGGGCGTTGGTGACACCTATGGTAGGAAGGCTGAAAAATTGGTGCATACTTGGTGGACCCATAGCAACAAAGGAGTACATGGTTGAAGAGCTAGGGCTTTGGTTCCTCCCTCTGTTGAGTCTCTGTTAGTTCCCCCAAGTCCTCTGTTTCTTCCGAGTCATCTTTTTGTCTGAGTCAGATATATTTTCTTTTGAATTTGAGTCTTCTTCTAAGTCTGATGACCTCACGTCAGAGGACTATGACTTAGTCGCAAACGTTGTATTCCCTTCTGCAATGAATGAAAAGCTAGACCTTTCGAGTATCCCCTCATGCCGATCTTTTAAATGATAAATTAACTAAAAATGCTCAACTTAATCACATTAATTTAGTTAATAATGATTCATTAGAAGAAGCGAGACACACTAAATAACGAATACATTAAAGAAATTTCGAGCAAGTTATTAATCAAAAGGAAGGTCGAGCCCAAGTGCCGATGAGGTGTTAGCATGTGTTAATTTGGGAATGGAAGAGGATCCAAGAGACGCAAATCGGAAGTTTCTTCGAAGGCACGAAAGGGAAGCCTTGATCGAGAGCTGCTCAAAGAATACTCGGATGTGTTCGCATGGTCGTATAAGGATATGCAGGAAATTTGGATAACTCAATAGTGGAGCACGAGAATACCACTAGCACCGGAAGCCAAGCCTGTCAAACGAAGTTACGCCGCATCAAGCCAGAATGGTCTCTGCAGGTCAAAGAAGAGATAGAGAAGCTCCTCCGGGTGGGTTTTATCAGAGTCATCGAATATCCGACATGGTTATCCAACATTGTGACGGTTAGCAAGTCGAACGGCAAGGTCAGAGTTTGTGTTGACTTTAGAGATCTCAACAAAGCTAGCCCCAAGGATGACTTCCCGCTACCCAACATCGACATGTTAGTGGACGCTACTGGTAACTACGAGGTCAAGTCCTTTGTAGATGGTTTTGCGGGTTATAATCAGATCAAGATGGCCGAGGCAGACCAAGAGAAGACAGCTTTCACTACGCCATGGGGAACGTATTGTTACACGGTAATGCCATTTGGGTTGAAGAATGCAGGGGCTACTTATCAGAGAGCGGTCACAGCACTATTTCACGACATGATTCATAAGGAGATTGAAGTGTATGTCGACGATATGATCATTCATTCTAAAGGGTCAGACGGCCAGCACTTTATTGATTTGAGGAAGTTCTTTGACAGGCTGCGCGAGCACTCCATGCGTCTAAATCCGGCCAAGTGCACGTTCGGAGTTGTTCGAGGAAAGGTTAAGGTTACATGGTCACGAACGTGGGATAGAGGCAGATCCAAGGAAGATTCAAGCGATCATGGAGATGAGGCCGCCACGTACAGAAAAGGAAGTTAAGGGATTCATGGGACGGTTACTATATATCAGCCGCTTCATTAATCAATTGACTACTATGTGCGAGCCAATTTTCAAACTGATGAAGAAGACTACAAGTTTAGATTGGGATTGGAAGTATCAGGCTGCCTTCGAAGAAATCAAGAAATATTTGGTTAATCCCCCTATCCTTCGCCCCCACATTCGGAGAAACCATTGCTATTGTACCTAACAGTGACAGATACAGCCGTTGGGGCTATGCTGGCACAAGAAGCCAAAGATTCTCGGGTGGAGAACGCTATTTATTTCGTTAGCCGAAAGTTGCAGGGGAGTGAGCTGAACTACTCAGCATTGGAGAAGACTTGTACCGGGCTAGTTTGGGTGGTTAATAAGCTCAAGCATTACTTGTTGGCACATCCGATTCTACTAGTGTCAAAGATGGATCCGATTAAGTATTTGTTCGACAAGCCGTCTCTATCCATGAGGCTGGCCAAGTGGTCAGTGTTTCTTGGGGAATTTGACATCTCTTATGTACCGAGAAAAGTAGTTAAAGGGCGAGCCATGGCAGATCAGTTAGTGGAATTTCCTAGTACAGAAGAGCAGGGGCTTGAACCAGAGTTTCCAGACGAGGGGATCTTTAGCCTAGACACAGAAGAGAGATGGCAACTATTCTTTGATGGGGCTGCAAACAAAAGAGGCAACGGAGTGGGAATCCTTTTGATTGATCACAAAGATGAACACACCCCCATCGCCATCAAGCTAAATTTCACAACCACCAACAACGCAGCGGAATATGAGGCATGCATAGCTGGGTTAGAAGCAGCCTTAGAGCGTAATGTGAAAGAGTTGGAAGTATATGGGGACTCGGCTTTGATCATCAATCAGACATCCAAGAAGTGGAAGACAGTTGATCCTTACCTGCAACAGTACCAGACTTACATGGACGAGCTAGTCAGACAATTCAGAGAAGTGACATTTCACTACCTACCAAGAGACAGAAATAGGTTCGCTGACACTTTAGCTACTCTAGCTTCGTTAGTCGAAATCCCTCACGGAATGTCTGTAAAACCATTCAGAGTTGGTCGGAGGGAGAACCCGCTTTGTTGCGAAGCCTACTTCTTTGTGAGATTCAAGCTGACACCGAGGAAAGTAAAGACCAATGGTACACACAGATTTATGAGTATCTCAAGAAGGGTGACGTATCTTTCCTAGGAGACGTGAAAGCCAAAAGCTTGCAGGCGTTGAAGCGTTTGGCCGGACAGTTTGCTCTACTAGATGACACCTTATACAAAAGGCATTACGATGGTCTCCTGTTACTATGTGTGGATGCAAAATGGGCAGAAGCGATCATGGAAGAGGTACACGATGGTTTATGCGGCCCGCACATGAACGCCAGAATGTTGAGGCAGAAAATCACGCGGTTGGGTTATTATTGGATCACTATGGAAGCGGTTGCATCCAGTATGTACGGAAATGTCCCAAATGCCAAATGTGTTCCAATCTGAATCATGTACCCCCTCACGAGCTGTACAGCATGGTAACCCCTTGGCCATTTGCGACATGGGGGATTGATGTGATTGGCAAGGTTACACCACCGGGAAGCAATGGGCATGGTTTTGTGCTAGTAGCTGTCGATTACTTCACCAAGTGGATCAAGGCAAAATCTTACAAAGTGTTGACTTCTAAGAAGGTGGCACAGTTCATTAAGGAGGATATCATATGCAGATATGGGGTACCAAACAAAATCATCTCAGACAATGGATCTCACTTTGGCGGAGACTGTGATAGATTACTGGCAGAATTCAAAATTACCAGGCACAAGTCCTCCCCTTATAGACCGCAGACCAACGGAGCAGTCGAAGCAGCTAATAAGATGATCGAGCAGATAATCATAAAAATGGCAATCCGAGGTAGGGACTGGCCCGAGAAATTACCATTGGCACTTTGGGGGTATAGAACTTCCGTCCGTATCGCTACCGGTGAAACTCCTTACACTCTAACATATGGGATGGAGGCAGTGCTCCCGGTTGAACTGGAAATCCTGTCTCTAAGGATCTTACTGGAAAATCAGGTAGCAGAAGTTGAATGGCTCCGCAGTCGATACGACCAGTTAGCCACACTTGACGAGCGTAGACTCAAAGCCATGGAGCACATCCGAGCCTATCAAAGGCGGACAGCAAGAGCTTTCAACAAAAAGGTACAGCCTTTAGACATAAAAGAAGGAGATTTGGTCTTGAAACAGCGACTTCCCAATAAGTTCAACCCTCTTGGGAAGTGGGCCCCCACCTGGACCGGTCCATATGTGATTAAGAAGATATTTTTGGGTGGAGCAGTTAAAATGGCAGATTTGGATGGCAATGAATTCAAGGAACCCATCAACCTCAGCAAAATCAGACGCTACTATGACTAAACCTTCCCCTCTAAAAAAAAAAAAAAAAACGCAAAAAGAAGCCCGCTAGATTGAAAACCCGCAAAGGGCAGTCTAGCAACAAAAAAAAAAGGGTGCGTTCAAAAGCTCGCTAGATTGAAAACCCGCAAAGGGCGGTCTAGGCAAAAGTTAGAGCAAACAAAAATAAAATAAAAATTTCCCCGCTTCTATCTTCCCTTTCTAAAATGAACTACGACGACCTGAGCCCCTTAATTCTCATTGTAAAAGGGGAACGTAGGCAGCCTTAATCGGCGCGGTCCAAAAAATAAATAAACATCCAAGTCTGTACTTGAGAAAATAATGAAGTCTGTTTTTTTTACTGAAGCAATAAATTCTCTTTTATTCCCAAAATCAATGCATGATTACACTTATTCGATGAGTCTAAGCTCGACTATACTAATGACTACATAACTTGCAAAAGAAACTAAAAGGAATTAAAAGGCTAACTAAATCACTAATGTGTCTGCATGCGACTGTGGGTGGATACTCAGATATATAGGTCTACTCCTTGGCGCTAGGCCCCTCATTTCCGTCCTTCTTCTTGGCAGCTCGTCGAGTCAGTTTCCTCTTGACCTCCCTCTTAAAATAAGGCGAATACTTCTTCTTCAATGGGGGAAAATCTTCTATCGCCTTACCCTTCAGTTTCCGCTCAGTCTTCTTGGGAGGACACTCCTCCATTCTGTCTGAAGAAGTCACCAAAGCTTCTCTATCCCTCAGAAAATGACTCGTAGATATGTTAGGGATCAATCTCCGTCTCAAGTCATGTAAAATCTCCCTCATCGGTCCTAGGTTTTCTTCATACCATGTCAGATAAGCATGTGACAAATAAATGCTAAGGGTCCGCTGTGCAAGGTAAACTCGTGGCATCCCATGAGAACCCCATAAGCTAGCCATCAGAATCGAAACACCAACGTCCATTGGAAAAACCTTGGCAGAATCATCAAGCTCAGTAGTTCCCCAAGTTTGAGGACGGACCTGCTCCATACCATATTGGCGAAGTACCCGCTCTGCATAGTAAAAAGTGGTATCCTCGAAAGCTGGTACGCGAATCAGGCATTGTCCAAGCTGAAGGCCCCGAATAAAAGAAATACCCCAATCTTTGTACTCGCCATGAATCTTGTACGTATCTATCTACACAAGTACATCTTCCACTCCCGCTCTCCGGAAAGCTGATCAACCTTCCTTCTGCAACCATGGAACCAAGGCCTAACACTCGAAGGAGGAATCTCCAAAACAAAAATTTGATCCTCAAGCCATGTGGTTAGCAATTTGGCACTGCCTCTAGTCATAAGTGGAGCACCCCTAGCCATCTGAGATATGCCATGAAGCGTCTCGCCCAAAAGAACCGGAATGACACTCCTCCCAGAACGGGCCTGATCGACCATGTCAAGACATCCACTGGTAGCTACCCCCACGTAAGGAGAGAATAGAACCTTGGAAAACAAGCAAAGGGCAAAGCAATCCAAGGCAAAAATCCGAGCTAAAATCACTACCATGAGCGAATCTCCCCGGCAAATCACATATGTCAATATCCACACCCTCGACCAAACCTCTGGCCACAGCCGAAGGGATACGCAGAAATTTGGCTACTCTTGTCACCAACGGGACTCAATCTTGAGGGACTGCTATCCGGCTGACATCATCTCCTCCGCAGAGAGCAAGAAAATCTTCGTAAGTTGGTGTGATCTCATTATAAGAAAAGTTAAAGACATGGTTAGATTCATCCCAAAAGGCAGCTGCTGCATGTAACAGATTCCAATTAGGATGCATGGGCAAAAGGGACCAAACACACTTTACCCCGAAACGTTTGTCAAAAGCATGACGAACGGAGCGAGGAACTTTGGACACCCAAACAGCTAAATCGTTCTCAAAGAGGTTTTCTTTCTCCATAAAAACAGAAGGGTGAGAATTCATTGTTCACGCCGGACAAAGAAAAGAAAAGAGGATGCTGTACCGACTGGGTTGAGGGAATTTATAGGTTTCGGTTGTTGGAATCCGTGCAAGAAAGGGATTGTAAAAAGGGTCGATCGACCCTTTCCAAGAAGACTTTTGACCAACCAGCGCCTCTCACAAAAAAGCCGATCGACCCTATCCCACAATGGCCGATCGAACCTTTTGTTCAAAAGAGAAGTGCCGATCGACCCTTTATTCAGATAAGGCCGATCGACCCTTCTAGTTTCACCTAGCATGGCATAATTCCAAATGCTCAAGGATTCTAAAGGAGTCACGTTTTGTTACAATCTTATACTCATTGCAGTGTACAAAAATAGAAAATGTCCATAAATAGAAAATACTAAATTTCAAATTAACTCATTAAATCTGTACATAAAATATTTGCATCATACTAATGAGTCAGCATCAAAATAGAGTCTGCATACAGTTTTTTCTCTTACAGAAATTACAAAAAAAAAAAATCTCTACAAAATGAAAAGTCCTAATGGCCCCGACGGGAGGTCGATCTGCGACCACGGGAGAATCTAGAGGCTGAACTACCCTCATCTTGGGATCGCTGTCTGCGCTGAACTGGATCCGCGTCTACCGACCTCCCAGACTGACAAGAGAGTCTCTGCAATGCACTCTTCAACAGACGGCTTAATATGTTGGTTTGTCGGACAGCTCGTACGTAAGAGTCACGGGTAACCTACAAAATCAGACACAAGGGTTACAACATAGCTGAAGCGTAAAAATTGGTACATAAAGAGAGGGGAAAGAGTAAAAGGTATACCCCGCCGGCACTGTCTGGGGGAATCTGAGCAGCCTCAACCTCATCAGCCTCTGTAGGCGTCAACTCTATCCTCATCTACCGGTCACCTATCAGCACAAACAAGTGATCAGGAAATGGGGGCATGTCTACGATCTCAGGATGCCCAACACCCATCGGCTGGGGGATATCTAAGCCTTGACCCCCTATACCGGCATCCTCACCAGCCTGCCTAACCACCTGTGGGGACCTCATAAAGTGCTCCACGAAGGTCTGGTAATCCATGTCAGCCCGGAACTCAGAAGCGGGAACCCCATGCAAATAATCCTCCCTCCTCGCTAAGCGATTGGGATACCACATGTTCCTAAGAGGGTGTTGTGGCGCATAAAGTGCAGCCCAGGCATAATGCTGCCTAGTCACCCGATCCCCCAGATACATCTCGTCGGTAGACAAGCCAACCAACAACCGACGGGAAGCAGTAACATCTCGGACATCACCAACTGCCTCTGTAACCATGGGAGTCCAAGGATAAAGCAGGAACTCATTCCTCCAGGGACCACCAAGAACAGCCCTCAACTCAGATTCCCGGACCGTCTTTTGGACCCCCTCATTCCTGTTCGCCTTCCTCCAATAGCACAAAACAGGCACGTCCCGGGTCTGATCATGCAAGGTAAACGGGGCAACATTGAATACCTCATAGACCCATGCCTGCAAAAGATACAAAAAGCAGACATTCGTAAGGATATAAAGGACAAGCAACAATTAAGAAGACAATAAAAAGGACAAAAAGCCGATATACCTCCAGAACAAGCTGAAACGCATCAAAGGAAGAGGTATTGGACCTCGAAACGGTGTCCAGATCCCGATACAGTTCAGCCAAGCCGGCTCCCCCCCACGAGATGTCGTGCACCAGGTCCAAGTGCGCCAAAGCACCCAACAAAGAAAATCAGTATACTGGGCCTGAGTTGGGAAAAAGGGTCACTGAGAAGCCATACCAAAGGAATCCCCGGACAAGTGCGTCAAGCCCATACAGGCCAAGAGTATACTGATCAATGGCAGTTCTAACCAGCATGTACAACTTTCCAGCATCAATGTCGAAAGTCCTGCTAGAACCCAAACTAGCACCAAACAGCTGGGTCTGACGAGCCGAGTCAGCATGAAGGGTCTCATCATACGGGAGCGCTATGTCAGTAAACCTCAACCCAGTGAGAGCAGCAAAATCTGTAGGGGTAACTGTGGTCTCACCCCAACTCAAGTGGAAGGTGTGTGTCGTGTCCCACCAAAATTCTCGACACACCTTCACCACAGCTGTACACCGCCTGGTCTGGCCCATCCATAGCACCATATCGAAAAAAGGAGCCAGACCCATGCTCTCTATCCGCTCACGAGGACTACCCTCACCAGCCGGCAGAGATGCCCACAACTCACCAACCGCCTTAAGGGAGCTACGCCCTTTCATCTTCTTCCCCTACAGGTAAACACAGCACAGGTATGTTACATTACTCGCATTTAAATTATAACACTTGATATATGCATGTAATATTTTTTGTTGCTAAAAAACAAAAACACTCTTACCTTTATCCCAACACGGTAACGAAGACCCGTGGAACCATGATACTCCTGGCCCGCGTAAAAATCAGACAGGTTTCGTAGCAGAAAATGTAGCCTCGAAGATCGGTAGTTGCGCAAAGCCCGTCGCCTCCTCGCATCCGCATCCCCACCTCGGTAACATCATTTCGGTCAAAACCCTTGACCAGACAAATCAAGGGCCGATCGACCCTTTCCATAATCTCAATTTTTTTCAATTTTACCCTTTTCTATTTTTTTTATTAATTTTTGGGTGACTCCCACACAGTCACGCTCTCATTAATTTCCGGGTGACCCCCACATAGTCATACTCTCGTAAATTCTGGGTGACTCCCACACAGTCACGCTCTCATAATTTCCGGGTGACTCCCACATAGTTACACCATGACTCCCGCGCAGTCATACAGTAACTTTCACACAGTCACATCTTCATATTCTAGGATGACTCCCACGCAGTCACGTATCCTTGGGTGATTCCCACACAATCACATCTTTGGTTTGAGACACCACACGTCCTCCATTCTTGGGTACTAAACGCCCACTTTTCTGAACTACGAATCGGCTTGATTCCTCTTGGGATACGTAGGTAGCCCGACAAGGGTTCAGCCGCTCGACCTACCTGGTCACCTTTCATTTGCGACTCAGCTCGAGTTCAATCGTCACATCCGCAAACTCATCTTTCCACCCCTGAAATCCCTTTTTTCAGGACGGATCCTATCTTAATCGTCGACCCCACTTGTCTTACAAGAAGCATCGCCGAGGGGCTACTGTTAGTACCCGGTCCTAAAAAAAGATATTTTAATTATTTTGGACTGATTAGGGTTGACAAAACCCTAATTAATCTTTCAAAAATCTCTCCTTCTCGCGCCGCTGACGTAAAAATCACGCTTAGTTAAAAGTGCCGATCGACCCTTCTTGGAAGTTCCAATCGACCCTTCTTTTAAGGTTCGATCGACCCTTCTTGGAAGTGCCGATCGACCCTTTTCCTCAGTCCAGCCCATTTCCCGAGCACTATAAATACGTGCATTCGGTTCACATTTTCAACACACACATTTTCAACGGAGAAGTCAAGACTAAACTTGATTTTCCCTTCCACGCATCTCCCAATATTGCTCCGAATCTTGCTAGATTCGATCCCAAAGCCTTGCCACAATTGGTAAGTCTTTTATCAATATTCTGTTCTTTATTATCATTATTGCTGCGCTATATAGTTCGTTTGCATGTTTAATGTATTTTAATTGTGCCAATATGCTAGATTTAGGACTGTTTTAATATATTTAAGTATGCATAGCCGAGGATGATCTAAGGTTTCATCCAAGAAACCCGATGGATTTAGGAACTAGGAATAGGTTTATTAGTGTGGGGGAGAAATTGTTAGGGTTTAGAGAAATGAGAGAGTATAAAATGGTGACGTGGTTGACTAATAAACACTTTGAAGAGGTTTATAAATAAGTATGCCCTAAGTGTTGTGAGTATGAAAAGTAAGGTAGAAGAGAGACAGGTTTATGTGTAAGGATGCCCTAAGTGTTGTGAGTATGAAAAGTAAGGTAAAGAGAGAAAGGTTTATGAGTAAGGATGTCCTAAGTGTTATGAGTATGAAAACTAAGGTAGGAGAGAGAGTGCGGTAAAGAATAGTTAGTGGATAGTTATTGCGAGTATAACAAGTGGGTCTCACGAATAAAGAAGTATTGAAAATTTTCTATTTTTGAAGTGTCCATTTTTAAATGGGAAACTCAAAATTGAAATTTGTGCCTTCTTCGGAAGGACGGAGGGAGAATGTAGCATTTTATTTATTGCTGTCATTGCTCTATTTTCGTATGTATGTTGTGTGTTATGATATTAGTCTCGTGCATTTAATATCTTAGATATTAAATTTGACGTATATTTATGAGTGTGTAATTTACGAAATATAAGATTACGGTAATACAATAAAAGAAAAAAATGATTTTTTTTTTGTAATGTGTGATATGTAGTATTAAAATTAATTTTTGCTTCTTGCTATGAATCAGTTGCAGTCAACGGAAACGAAGGCGAGACAACATAAACATTCTGAGTGGCCAAAACACCTAATTGCTCTACAGTTGCAGCAGAAACAACCAATGTTTTGTGTCCCGTGTTTATCTCGATAGTATCCGTCCTTCGGTCCTGATCTCTGAGTAGGGGTTACAATCAAGCCATGTGAATTATGGTAACCTTCAAAGTTAATTTCGTTCGAGTTGAAAGTTTGGAGGAAGCTTTGAAATCAATTGTAGCAGAGACCTTGTGTTTTATAAACGTTGAGCAGAATTAAAGCACGGAAAGGTGAAGATCCTTGATTTCTCTAGAGATCAACGTATTGGCATGCCGAACATATGCATCGAAGGACAATCAGTTGTACCTATAGTAACTAGGTACACATATTAGGTTAGGAAAACAAAAATTGAAATTGAGAAAGGTGATTGTGGTTCCTATTCTTGTATATACATGTTTGTGCAAATGCAAATCATAGTTTAATCTTGTTTATGTCATGTTTCTTAACATTCTCTTTTCTTTATAACAAAATATTCTCTGTTTATATTTTTGGCTTGGGGATAGATGATGAATACCAAGTACTTCAAAATAACTAATAACAATGAAATAACAAATCATACCATTTCTAGTACATCAAATACATGCAATCTCACTCCAAAAAAGAAAATAATAAAAAAAGAGGAGTAAACAAGCCCCAAATATATAAACAGACAGTGGTGGCAAGTATTTGTTGTTGTTGTACGCTACTAAAACAGTTTAAAAGTAAACTTGTATATAAATTTATCTCAAAAAGTAAAAAATGAATACCAAGTATTTGTTGTTGTTGTACAAACACTTTATATATATTAGGTTCTACATTTGGGGCTGTTGAGTGACTGTCAATAATGTTGACAAAATGGCTTTGGGACTAGGTTGCTGAGCTGCTGATGCCCTGATGCTTGAGGCGGGCGCCCTGCTTGTGTCTTGGCGGGCACATGGGTGGCCGAGTTTGGTGGTCCTGCTCCTGGTCTTGAGGCAGCCGCACGGCCTGGGATGAGGCGTGCACCTCGGCTGCCGTAGGTGAGCGTGGATTTGACAATGTTTCAGGCGGCCGCCTGGCTCCTTTGATGCAGGCGCCTATCGGTGTCTTCGGCTGGTGCTTGGGCTGGGCCTGGACGTTCCTTGGCTGCAATTTTGCTTTATGCCCTAGTCATATATATAGTTATTTTGTCATTGTGCCTCCTTATGCCTTGGATAGAGAGAGATAGAAACAAGCTAGGTATTCACCATTAAGAGAATGTGAGATTGTGTGATTGTTTTTCACCTTGATCATCTCCTTGTACTCTTGATTGATATAGTGGATTGTTCTCCGTCGCCCGTGTTTTTTTACTCCTCTTGTTTTGAGGGGTTTTCCACGTAAATCTCTGTGTCTCTTTGCTTATTATTGTTTTTCGTATTTCTATTTCATATTTGTGTTTATCTTCGCATAGCAATTATAGGCCATTATTTCCCAACAATTGGTATCAGAGCTTGATTCAGAGGGGTCCTATATTGCTTGATTGATTGAAGATGTCAGGGAAGTACGAGATTGAGAAGTTTAATCGCAAGATTAACTTTGGGCTATGGAAAGTAAAGATGCGAGCAATTTTGGTGGGTAAAAATTGCGTCAAGGCTTTACTTGGGAAGGCGAAGAAACCGGCAAGTCTGAGGGATGAACAATTTGATGATATGGACGAAAAGGCTTTATCTCTCTTACAATTGAGCCTCAAAGATGAGGTATTGAGAGAGGTTGTAGAAGAGAAAACTGCGGCAGGGCTTTGGCTTAAGCTTGAGCAATTGTACATGACTAAGAGTGTTAGTAACAGGTTGCTACTGTTGAAGAAACTAGAGGATTGTAAACTCAAATTGGGTGGGTACTTGGAGGAAAATCTTGATGAGTTTGATGGCTTGGTCATGGACTTGAAGAATGTCGATGTCAAAATTGATGATGAGCAATTGGCGGTAAAATTGCTTTGTTCTCTACCGTCGGAATACATGCACTTTCGCGAGACTGTTTTGTATGGCAAGGAAGAGATTGATTTTGAAGTCAAGTCTGCTTTATTAAGTCGTGAGGTTATCGAAACGCACTTGACTTCCCAAAGTGCTGAATCTCAAGGTGAAGGCTTAATTGCTAAAGGCGGTAAGAAGTTAGGGAAATGATCAAATTCAAGAAATTTTGGTTAGTAAAATTCAAGTGAATGGCAAAAGAATGTGATATGTCATAGTTGCAAGGAGAAGGGACACATTCGAAAGTATTGCCCTAATCGGAGAGGTAAAAGGGAAGAGGATACAACCGCTAAGGGCAAGGGTGAAGCTGGAGTGGTGCATGAAGACACTAGTGATGACAGTGACTGTGATGCTCTTACTGCTTGTGATTCGGGCTCCAAAATTCGTGACAATTGGATTTTGGACTCGGGGTGTTCTTATCATATTAGTCCTAACAGGACATGGTTCTGTTCCTATAAAGCTATTACAGGTTGAACAGTCTTGATGGGGAACAATGCTGCTTGCAAGGTTGTCAGAATTGGGACTATTATGGTTAAGATGTTCGATGGGGTAGTCACAAAGTTGCACAACGTCCGGCACGTTCCTGATTTGAAGAAAAACCTGATTTCCTTAGGTACCTTGGATAGCCTTGGATATAGCTGCACCATTGCTAATGGTGAACTATTGGCTACTAAAGATGAATTGGTTGCATTGAAGGGAAAGAAGGTGGGAACATTGTATGAACTGCTTGGGTCTACGATTGTTGGGGATGTGTCTGTTGCAAAGGGATCTATGACTGAGGCGGAGACTACTCAACTGTGGCACATGAGATTGGGTCACATCGGCTTGAAGGGAATGACTGAACTTTCGAGGCACGGTTTATTGGATGGACAGAAGACAGGGCCTATGGAATTCTGTGAGCACTGCGTGCTTGGAAAAAAAACAAAGGCAAGCTTCGGACAGGGAGTACACTCGTCTAAAGGTATTCTTGACAATTTTCATTCTGATTTGTGGGGTCCTACTAGAAAATTATCTAAGGGTGGTTCTCGTTACTTGTTGACTTTTGTTGATGATTATTCACGAAAGGTGGTTGTCTATTTCTTAAAACGAAAGAATGATGTGCTTTTGAATCTTAAGCAGTGGAAAACCTTAGTTGAGAAACAGACAGGTAGACCTATAAAGAAACTAAGAACAAATAATGGCCTTGAGTTTGTCGAAAAGGAGATTACTAAATTTTGCAAAAATGAAGGTATTGGTCGACATAGAACTTGTGTTGGGAAACCACAACAGAACGGTGTTGCTGAAAGAATGAACCGCACTTTGTTAGAAAGGGCTCGGTGTTTGTTGTCTCAAGCAGGTTTGGGTAAAGAATTTTGGGCAGAAGCGATTAGTATGACTGCTTATTTGGCTAATCGTTCTCCAAATTCTAGTATTGGGATGAAGACTCCGGTGGAGATGTGGTCTGGCTCTCCAGGAGATTACTCGAGATTGCATATCTTTGGGTGTCCTGCATATGCTTATGTAAACAATGGAAACAAATTGGAGCCAAGAGCCAAAAAGTGTGTCTTTGTTGGCTATACTACTGGAGTGAAGGGATTTCGGTTATGGGACCCAGTTGCATCTAAGTTCCTGACGAGTAGAGATGTCACATTTAATGAGTCTCTACTTCTCCATGAGAAAGGTGGTTCTGCAGAACAGACACAGAAACAGGTGGAGCTAGATGGAGATGATAGGGTGGAACTTGACTTAGATGCGGATAACTTGTCTGATGAAGCACCTCCTACTGATGCTCCAGTTCAGGAGGAAGAGACTACGGTGCAGGTGGAGACTACCAGTGATCGTGGTAGGGGTAAGAGGGATAAAAGACCTCCTATTAGATATGGGTTTGAGGAGATGGTGGCTTATGCACTGTCCGCTGCTGAAACTGTTAATGTGCATGAACCAATCTCCTACAAGGAAGCTATGTCTTGTGAAGATTCTGCAAAGTGGTCGGTTGCTATGGAAGAAGAGATGGTATCTCTTGCGAAGAATCAGACATGGGAACTTGTGAGGCCTCCACCAAAGAAGAAGTTAGTCAGCTGCAAGTGGGTCTACAAGTTCAAGGAAGCATCGGGGATTGAGGAAGCAAGATATAAAGCAAGGTTAGTTGCTCGTGGCTTCACTCAAGTCGAAGGGATAGACTACAATGAGATATTTTCACCGGTTGTTAGACACACATCTATTCGTACCTTGTTGAGCATTGTGGCAATGAAGGATCTTGAGCTTGAGCAGTTAGATGTGAAAACAATGTTTTTACATGGGGAACTTGAGGAGGAGATCTACATGTGACAACCTGAAGGGTTTGTGGTCGAGGGGAAGGAGGATCATGTCTGTTTGTTGAAAAGATCCTTATATGGTTTGAAGCAATCACCTCGACAATGGTATAAAAGGTTCGACTCTTTTATGGTAACCCATGGTTTTGCTAGGAGTGATTTTGATAGTTGTGTCTACTTGAAGGAAATTTGTAGTGATGGCTCATTAATTTATCTTGTGTTATATGTCGATGATATGCTTGTAGCTGCAAAAGATATTAATGATGTCAACCAGGTGAAATTGATGTTGAAAGGGGAGTTTGAGATGAAAGATCTAGGTGCTGCGAGGAAGATTCTTGGCATGGAAATTGAACGAGATCGGAAAAGGGGACTACTTTACTTGTCGCAAGGAAAGTATGTACAGAGGGTCTTGGAGCGGTTCAGCATGAAGGATGCTAAATCTGTGAGTACACCTCTAGCTTCTCACTTTGGTGGTCTTCTTTAGATTGTCCCAAGTCTAAAGATGAGGAAGATTATATGTCACGTGTTCCGTATTCGAATGCTGTGGGGTGTATTATGTATGCTATGGTTTGCACTCGGCCTGATATTGCTCAAGCAGTGAGCGTAGTGAGTCGATACATGGGGAATCCGGGTAAAGAGCATTGGAATGATGTGAAGTGGATTCTTAGATACTTGTGTGGTGCAGCAGATTTATGCATTGTCTATGGTAAGAATCGTGATGGTTTTGTTGGGCATGTTGATTCAGATTGGGGCGGTAATCTTGATGACAGAAAGTCTACAACGAGGTATGTGTTTTGTCTTGGTGGTTCCGCTATTAGTTGGAAATCTGGACTGCAGGAAGTCACAGCGTTGTCTACTGCTGAGGCTGAGTATATGGCTATAACAGAGGCTGTCAAAGAAGCCAAATGGCTTGGTGGCTTGGTTCGTGAACTTGGTATGGTTCAAGGTGCTCCTGAGGTTTTCAGTGATAGCCAAAGCGCTATCTGTTTGGCGAAGAATCAGAATTCTTTCCATAGGAGAATGAAGCACATTGATATTAAGTATCACTTTATGAGGACTTCAATTGCAAGTGGTGAGGTCGTTCTGAAGAAAGTTGATACAGTTGACAACCCGGCGGATATGTTGACAAAGCCTTTGCAGATTGCTAAGTTCAAGGATTGCTTGGACTTAGTGGGTGTTACTAGTCATTGATGCCCTTCGGGGCGTGACGGCGGAGATAGAGATGTTCTCTTGGAGATAGCTTGTTTCGGAATTGATCGTCAAGGTGGAGAATTGTTGAGTGACTCTCAATTATGTTGACAAAATGGCTTTGGGACTAGGTTGCTGAGCTGCTGATGCCCTGATGCTTGAGGCGGGCGCCCTGCTTGTGTCTTGGCGGGCGCATGGGTGGCCGAGTTTGGTGGTCCTACTTCTGGTCTTGAGGCGGCCGCACAGCCTGGGATAAGGCGTGCGCCTCGGCGGCCGTAGGTGAGCGTGGATTTGACAATGTTTCAGGCGGCCGCCTGGCTCCTTTGATGCGGGCGCCTCGCGGCGTCTTCGGCTGGTGCTTGGGCTGGGCCTGGACGTTCCTTGGCTGCAGTTTTGATTTATTCCCTAGTCATATATATAGTTATTTTGTCATTGTGCCTCCTTATGCCTTGGATAGAGAGAGATAGAAACAAGCTAGGTATTCACCATTGAGAGATTGTGAGATTGTGTGATTGTTTTTCACCTTGATCATCTCCTTGTACTCTTGATTGATATAGTGGATTGTTCTCCGTCGCCCATGGTTTTTTACTCCTCTTGTTTTGAGGGTTTTTCCACGTAAATCTCTGTGTCTTTTTGCTTATTATTGTTTTTCGTATTTCTATTTCATATTTGTGTTTATCTTCGCATAGCAATTATAGGCCATTGTTTCCCAACAATTGGTATCAGAGGGGTCCTATATTGCTTGATTGATTGAAGATGTCAGGGAAGTACGAGATTGAGAAGTTTAATCGCAAGATTAACTTTGGGCTATGGAAAGTAAAGATGCGAGCAATTTTGGTGGGTAAAAATTGCGTCAAGACTTTACTTGGGAAGGCGAAGAAATCGGCAAGTCTGATGGATGAACAATTTGATGATATGGACGAAAAGGATTTATCTCTCTTATAATTGAGCCTCAAAGATGAGGTATTGAGAGAGGTTGTAGGAGAGAAAACTGCGGCAGGGCTTTGGCTTAAGCTTGAGCAATTGTACATGACTAAGAGTGTTAGTAACAGGTTGCTACTGTTGAAGAAACTCGAGGATTGTAAACTCAAAACGGGTGGGTCCTTGGAGGAACATCTTGATGAGTTTGATGGCTTGGTCATGGACTTGAAGAATGTCGATGTCAAAATTGATGATGAGCAATTGGCGGTTAAATTGCTTTGTTCTCTACCGTCGAAATACATGCACTTTCGCGAGACTGTTTTGTATGGCAAGGAAGAGATTGATTTTGAAGAGATCAAGTCTGCTTTATTAAGTCGTGAGGTTATCGAAACGCACTTGACTTCCCAAAGTGCTGAATCTCAAGGTGAAGGCTTAATTGCTAAAGGCGGTAAGAAGTCACGGAAAGGATCGAATTCAAGAAATTCTGGTCAGTCAAATTCAAGTGAATGGCAAAAGAATGTGATATGTCATAGTTGCAAGGAAAAGGTACACATTCGAAAGTATTGCCCTAATCGGAGAGGTAAAAGGGAAGAGGATACAACCGCTAAGGGCAAGGGTGAAGCTGGAGTGGTGCATGAAGACACTAGTGATGACAGTGACTATGATGCTCTTACTGCTTGTGATTCGGGCTCCAAAATTCGTGACAATTGGATTTTGGACTCGGGGTGTTCTTATCATATTAGTCCTAACAGGACATGGTTCTGTTCCTATAAAACTATTACAGGTGGAACAGTCTTGATGGGGAACAATGCTGCTTGCAAGGTTGTCGGAATTGGGACTATTATGGTTAAGATGTTCGATGGGGTAGTCAAAAAGTTGCACAACGTCCGGCACGTTCCTGATTTGAAGAAAAACCTGATTTCCTTAGGTACCTTGGATAGCCTTGGATATAGCTGCACCATTGCTAATGGTGAACTATTGGCTACTAAAGATGAATTGGTTGCATTGAAGGGAAAGAAGGTGGGAACATTGTATGAACTGCTTGGGTCTACGGTTGTTGGGGAAGTGTCTGTTGCAATGGGATCTATGACTGAGGCGGAGACTACTCAGCTGTGGCACATGAGATTGGGTCACATCGGCTTGAAGGGAATGACTGAACTTTCGAAGCGCGGTTTATTGGATGGACAGAAGACAGGGCCTATAGAATTCTGTGAGCACTGCGTGCTTGGAAAACAAACAAAGGCAAGCTTCAGACAGGGAGTACACTCGTCTAAAGGTATTCTTGACTATATTCATTCTGATTTGTGGGGTCCTGCTAGAAAATTATCTAAGGGTGGTTCTCGTTACTTGTTGACTTTTGTTGATGATTATTCACGAAAGGTGGTTGTCTATTTCTTAAAACGTAAGAATGATGTGCTTTTGAATCTTAAGCAGTGGAAAACCTTAGTTGAGAAACAGACAGGTAGACCTATAAAGAAACTAAGAACAAATAATGGCCTTGAGTTTGTCGAAAAGGAGATTACTAAATTTTGCAAAAATGAAGGTATTGGTCGACATAGAACTTGTGTTGGGAAACCACAAATGTAACGGTGTTCTTTGAAAAGAATGAACCGCACTTTGTTAGAAAGGGCTCGGTGTTTGTTGTCTCAAGCAGGTTTGGGTAAAGAATTTTGGGCAGAAGCGATTAGTATGACTGCTTATTTGGCTAATCGTTCTCCAAATTCTAGTATTGGGATGAAGACTCCGGTGGAGATGTGGTCTGGCTCTCCAGGAGATTACTCGAAATTGCGTATCTTTGGGTGTCCTACATATGCTTATGTAAACAATGGAAACAAATTGGAGCTAAGATCCAAAGCGTGTGTCTTTGTTGGCTATACTACTGGAGTGAAGGGATTTCGGTTATGGGACCCATTTGCATCTAAGTTCCTGACGAGTAGAGATGTCACATTTAATGAGTCTCTACTTCTCCATGAGAAAGGTGGTTCTGCAGAACAGACACAAAAACAGGTGGAGCTAGATGGAGATGATAGGGTGAAACTTGATTTAGATGCGGATAACTTGTCTGATGAAGCACCTCCTACTGATGCTCCAGTTTAGGAGGAAGAGACTACGGTGCAGGTGGAGACTACCAGTGATCGATGAGGGGTAAGAGGGATAAAAGACCTCCTATTAGATATGGGTTTGAGGAGATGGTGGATTATGCACTGTCCGCTGCTGTAACTGTTAATGTGCATGAACCAATCTCCTACAAGGAAGCTATGTCTTGTGAAGATTCTGCAAAGTGGTCAGTTGCTATGGAAGAAGAGATGGTATCTCTTGCGAAGAATCAGACATGGGAACTTGTGAGGCCTCCACCAAAGAAGAAGTTAGTCAGCTGCAAGTGGGTCTACAAGTTCAAGGAAGCGTCGGGGATTGAGGAAGCAAGATATAAAGCAAGGTTAGTTGCTCGTGGCTTCACTCAAGTCGAAGGGATAGACTACAATGAGATATTTTCACCCTTGCTGTGGACACACATCTATTCGTACCTTGTTGAGCATTGTGGCAATGAAGGATCTTGAGCTTGAGCAGTTAGATGTGAAAACAACGTTTTTACATGGGGAACTTGAGGAGGAGATCTACATGCGCCAACCTGAAGGGTTTGTGGTCGAGGGGAAGGAGGATCATGTTTGTTTGTTGAAAAGATCCTTATATGGTTTGAAGCAATCACCTCGACAATGGTATAAAAGGTTCGACTCTTTTATGGTAACCCATGGTTTTGCTAGGAGTGATTTTGATAGTTGTGTCTACTTGAAGGGCTGTAGTGATGGCTCATTAATTTATCTTGTGTTATATGTCGATGATATGCTTGTAGCTGCAAAAGATATTAATGATGTCAACCAGGTGAAATTGATGTTGAAAGGGGAGTTTGAGATGAAAGATCTAGGTGCTGCGAGGAAGATTCTTGGCATGGAAATTGAACGAGACCGGAAAAGGGGACTACTTTACTTGTCGCAAGGAAAGTATGTACAGCGGTTCAACATGAAGGATGCCAAATCTGTTAGTACACCTCTAGCTTCTCACTTTCGGTTGTCTTCTTTAGATTTTCCCAAGTCTAAAGATGAGGAAGATTATATGTCACGTGTTCCGTATTCGAATGCTGTGGGGTGTATTATGTATGCTATGGTTTGCACTCGGCCTGATATTGCTCAAGCAGTGAGCGTAGTGAGTCGATACATGGGGAATCCGGGTAAAGAGCATTGGAATGCTGTGAAGTGGATTCTTAGATACTTGTGTGGTGCAGCGGATTTATGCATTGTCTATGGTAAGAATCGTGATGGTTTTGTTGGGCATGTTGATTCAGATTGGGGCGGTAATCTTGATGATAGAAAGTCTACAACGGGGTATGTGTTTTGTCTTGGTGGTTCCGCTATTAGTTGGAAATCTGGACTGCAGGAAGTCATAGCGTTGTCTACTGCTGAGGCTGAGTATATGGCTATAACAGAGGCTGTCAAGGAAGCCAAATGGCTTGGTGGCTTGGTTCGTTAACTTGGTATGGTTCAAGGTGCTCCTGAGGTTTTCAGTGATAGCCAAAGCGCTATATGTTTGGCGAAGAATCAGAATTCTTTCCATAGGAGAACGAAGCACATTGATATTAAGTATCACTTTGTGAGGACTTCAATTGCAAGTGGTGAGGTCGTTATGAAGAAAGTTGATACAGTTGACAACCCGACGGATATGTTGACAAAGCCTTTACAGATTGCTATGTTCAAGCATTGCTTGGACTTAGTGGGTGTTACTAGTCATTGATGCCCTTTGGGGCGTGACGGCGGAGATAGAGATGTTCTCTTGGAGATAGCTTGTTTCGGAATTGATCGTCAAGGTGGAGAATTGTTGAGTGACTCTCAATTATGTTGACAAAATGGCTTTGGGACTAGGTTGCTGAGCTGCTGATGCCCTGATGCTTGAGGCGGGCGCCCTGCTTGTGTCTTGGCGGGCGCATGGGTGGCCGAGTTTGGTGGTCCTGCTTCTGGTCTTGAGGCGGCCGCACGGCCTGGGATGAGGCGAGCGCCTCGGCCGCCGTAGGTGAGCATGGATTTGACAATGTTTCAGGCGGCCGCCTGGCTCCTTTGATGCGGGCGCCTCGCGGCGTCTTCGGCTGGTGCTGGGCTGGGCCTGGACGTTCCTTGGCTGCAGTTTTGCTTTATGCCCTAGTCATATATATAGTTATTTTGCCATTGTGCCTCCTTATGCCTTGGATAGAGAGAGATAGAAACAAGCTAGGTATTCACCATTGAGAGATTGTGAGATTGTGTGATTGTTTTTCACCTTGATCATCTCCTTGTACTCTTGATTGATATAGTGGATTGTTCTCCGTCACCCGTGGTTTTTTACTCCTCTTGTTTTGAGGGGTTTTCCACGTAAATCTCTGTGTCTCTTTGCTTATTATTGTTTTTCGTATTTCTATTTCATATTTGTGTTTATCTTCGCATAGCAATTATAGGCCATTGTTTCCCAACAGGGGCATAGAATCATCTTTTAGCTTGGAATCAAGCAGTTCAATTTGAGAATTTCCAAGTTTTTTGGGCAGCAATACATCATTTAAACCACTGTCTTCTGTTCTATATCCCGTCAAGAGCAAACTTGAAATTTTTTTAATATTCATTTTGGGACGGATGGAGTAATTCTTTTCCTGAAAACATGTGCTGTTTTTCCTGTTCGTACATCTTTTATGGTTATCTTCTACTCCTTTAGGGGTTAATTTTTCTTCAACACTGGAATTTTTTTAACAGTAAAACCTGGAGGGGCTTCCTCACTTGATACTGGTCAGAAGGACTACTTTTCCTACTGTAAGAGACTAGTGGACTTGCCCACTTTTCTGATGCGGAAGAGACTAGTGGTCTGTACCCTATAGGGTATACCCTATAGGGTACAGGGTATAAGGCATACCCTATAGGGTACAGGGTATAGGGTATACCCTATACCCTATAGGGTATACCCTATACCCTATGCCCTATGCCCTATACCTTATACCATATACCTTATACCCTATACCTATACACTATACCCTATACCCTATACCGTATACCCTATATCCTATACCCTATAGGGTATACCCTATAGGATATAGGGTATAAGGTATATGGTATACCCTATAAGGTATACCCTATAGGATATAGGGTATAAGGTATAGGGCATATGGTATAGGGTATACCCTATAGGGTATAAAGTATACCCTATAGGATATAGGGTATAGGCTATATCCTATAGGGTACAGGGTATAGGGTATACCCTATAGGGTTTAGGGTATACCCTATACCCTGTACCCTATACGGTATACCCTATACCCTATAGGGTATACCCTATAGGGTATAGGGTATACTCTATAGGGTACATCCTATGCCTTATACCCTATAAGGTATATGGTATAGTGTATAGGGTATATGGTATAGGGTATAGGGTATAGGGTATAGGGTATAGAGCATAGGGTATAGGGTATAGGGTATAGAGTGTAGGGTATAAGGTATAAGGTATAGGGTATACCCTATAGAATATAGGGTATAGGGTATAAGGTATAAGGTATAGGGCGTAGTGTATAGGGTATACCCTATATGGTATAGTATATAGGGTATATAGTATAGGGTTTAGGGTATGAGGGTATATTAATAAGTATTATTAATATTTTAAAAGTATAATTATTTTTTTAAAATTTATTTTTGAATTGAGATAAATATTTTAGACATTTTTTTGTAAGGAAGTTTTTTCTAAAAAAATTATATAAAATATGTTAGAAATTAAGTAAATATTTCTATCAATTATTATTTAGGTATATTAAATTATTTAATTGAATAATTAAAAATAGCATCATTATTAGTATTATTATTAAGTATTATTACTAATAATTTTTAAATAAATAAAAGTATATAATATTAAAACATTTACTTTTTTGATATTATGTATTATTACTAGTTATTATTAATATTATTATTAAGTATTATTATTAATTATATAATAATAATTATATATTTAATTATTTAATTGAATAATTAACAATAGCATCATTATTAGTATTATTATTAAGTATTATTACTAATAATTTTTAAAGAAATAAAAGTATATTATATAAAAACATTTACTTTTTTGATATTATGTATTATTGCTATTTATTATTAATATTATTATTAAATATTATTATTAATTATATAATAATAATTATATATTCAATTATTTAATTGAATAATTAACAATAACATCATTATTAGTATTATTATTAAGTATTATTACTAATAATTTTTTAAAAAATAAAAGTATATAATATAAAAACATTTAGTTTTTCGATATTATGTATTATTACTAGTTATTATTAATATTATTATTAAGTATTATTATTAATTATTTAATAATAATTATATATTTAATTATTTAATTGAATAATTAACAATAGCATCATTATTAGTATTATTATTAAATATTATTACTAATAATTTTTATAGAAATAAAAGTATATTACATAAAAATATTTACTTTTTTGATATTATTTATTATTACTAGTTATTATTAAGTATTATTATTAATTATATAATAATAATTATATATTCAATTATTTAATTGAATCATTAACAATAGCATCATTATTAGTATTATTATTAAGTATTATTACTAATAATTTTTAAAGAAATAAAAGTATATAATATTATTACTAGTTATTATTAATATTGTTATTAAGTATTATTATTAATTATATAATAATAATTATATATTCAATTATTTAATTGAATAATCTATAGTATAAATGGTAGTGGTGCCATGAACAATATCAAGTGTCGAATTTCCCATTTTGCCCTCACTAAGTTGTCCCTTTCCCATTTTGCCCTTAATTTTTTTTTTAATTTAAAAAAAAAAACGTATGATCCATATGGTTATTTGAGACCCAATAAAACAATGCCACATGGCATTGTTTTATTGGGTCTCAAATAATCACGCGGATCATGAACTAAACCAAATCCAACCATTCACACATTCAATCCAACGGTCCACAATTCTTCTAACAAAACCAATAATTCTCACCCTATTTCTCTCTCTTTATTTTCTCAGTTTAACAAAACCAAGTCCAAAACCACGCCTCCTCAATTTCTCTCTCCGTCTCTCTCTCTCTCCACAGACCCATCACCGGACCGGAGACCCATCACTGAAATCCCACCCCTCCCTTTCCCCCTCAATTCGACTCTCCCCCTCGAATAATCCATGGCTGCCTTCCTCATCTTTTCTTTCCCCAACCCACGCCACTACCCTTCATCGTCTCTGGCGATGGCAACGGTGGCTCCGCCCCATCGCCACTTCTCTTCTTCTCCAATATTCATCAGTAACATCATCTTCTCAATTCTGGTCCCTGCTTCGTCGCTCGAACCACCTCAGATCTCTGAGAGTTTTGGCGCTTTTACTCCATCTCCGGCGGCAATTCTGGTCCCTGCTTCGTCGCCCAATTTGGGGGAGTTTAAGCATATTAGCTTTTTTGTATTTTATATCGAAATCAAAATTGTAGGTTTTGGTTTTTTTAATTTAAAAATTAATATTGTTTGAGAAGATGATGTTACTGATTAATATTGGTGTTACTGATGAATATTGGTGTTGTTGTTAGTGATGGTGGTGATGGTAGAGGGATGGTGGCGCCGGTGATTGAGACGGTGGTAGGGTGGTTGGTGGTGGTTGTGGTATAAGGGAAGTTTAAGGGACTGATTTGACAATAATAGAACTTAAAGGATTGATTTGACAATAATAGAATTTAAGGGACTGATTAAAAAATATTTACAAAAATTATATATATATATATATATATATATATATATATATATATATATATCAAAAAATTTTAGGTAATTTGGAATATCAAAAATAAAAAATATTGAAAAAAGAAAATTAAAAAAATTAATAAAATTGTGAAAATATGTAATAAATTTTAGGTACTCATCTACTTTTTGGCGTTACATTAGGTATTCAACTACTTTTTAAATTGGCGTTGCATTAGGTACTCATCTACTTTTTGGCGTTGCATTATGTGTTCATATACTTTTAAAATTGGCGTTGCATCAGGTATTTACCTAATGCAACGCCAAAGCTCTGGCCTTACATTAGCTTACTATGTCGTTGCATTAGACCTAATGCAACGCAAGAGAATGCAACAGCCATTTGGCGTTACATTAGGCCTAATGTAACAGTTTTTGGGCCCTAATGCAACGAAAATTGGCGTTACATTAGGTCAGAAATGTAGTAGTGAGATGCACATTAAATTTATGGGTACTTGTTAGAGAACAAGTGACTGGACTTGACCCGCATGAGATTTATGTCATGGTCAAATGTCATAATTAAATCTCATAAGGTTACTTCATTTAGTCCCTAGACCTGAGATTATCATGACCTTACATATGATGAAAGTCATGTTTGATTTTAGTCAAACGATATCTTAACACGATATTTATAAAGGCTAATTTTGGCATGATCAGACTCATGATGGGAAGGATGATAAGTCAAGATGGAATTTGTCCCTCGAAAGAGAGATGTTTTGCTTGGGCCCCTCGATGAGTGATAATGATGAAAGTGTATGGCCATACCCCAATGTGATTGGAATTATCATTATACTCAGAATCGACAAAGCATTGAACAAAGACATGTTGACGAGGACCATGACTTGTGTTCAATATAACATCGTGAGACAAAGGGAGAAATGGAAGTGTACCATTGGAAACGTGAACTCTTACGTTGCATTATTTGGGTAGACATAATGGCTTGCTAGAGTCCGCTTATGTCTTATGAGGGTCGATATGATCGAACTCATTGCCAACATAATGTAATCCTATTGGGTCACACACAACTAGAATGAATTTGATTAAACCTATGGAAGAATGATTGAGAAAACTCCTCATCAACCTTGTATGGTCGTGCGACACAACTAGGCCATGTGCCTCGTGTGGTCGTGCGACACAACAAGCCCTGAGGCGGTTTTGACAGAATCCTTTCCTAATTTGATTAGGATTCATATTCTATACTAATGTAGTATAAATATAAACGTCTATCAACCCTAGAATGTTAGCCGAAATTCTCAAAAGAAATTCAAAACAATATTCTCAATATTATTCCAAGGTTTAAAGGATCTAGCAATCTTCAAGAAATTGTTCTTGGATTCATTCAAAGGTGTGGATAACGAAAGAGGGTCTTCGCTCGTTCATCGATCAAGGCCTAGAGTTCAAGCAATCTGAAGAACGAAGTTTGTGATTCGAAATCACATTATCAAATCCATTCGATAACTCAAGAACGAAAAGCGTTCAAGGTTGGTTATACCTATCTCATAGTTTTCAAGTTAATTGTATAGAACGGATCCTTGGCTCCTTGGGTTTTATGTTATTTGATGCTTAATTCCGCTACGCATGGACCCGTAAAACCCAACATCTTGGCCATCCGTCGTCTCTTCTTGATTAGATCAACGACACTCAATTGTTCCATTTCTAACTCTGCCTCCTGCCCGGGGGATAAATCTGCACATACGAGAAAGATATGGTTACATTGCGAAATGGATTAAACAGACAGTAAAAGACATAAGCATCAAAGGCAAAGATAAAGCAATTACATCCTACGACATCAGTCTCTCTAAGGCACTGATCCACAGGAGTGAGCTTGCATCTTGCACAGTCATCATGAAAAAAAAGGCCGGAATGGATTCTCTAGTTGTTAAATCGTCTCCCCCTCTTAATGTTGACGAGGGGAACCACCCCGTCCTTCGGTCCCGGCATCAATCCTGCCTGGACATAATAGCGCTCATCGGCCTCCAGGGAAGCCCAATCAAGGAACCCAACTTCATAAAATTCCTCGAGGCGCTTAATCAAGTCATTGGTCCACCCATACTTCTGCACTTTACAAGACGAGGACGACACGTCATAAGGAGAAGGGAACTCCCAGCCTCGTCGGCTCTCTACCCTAATCACATGATTATCCCAGCCTCCTGCCTTACTGGACATAGGAAGAATAATCTTCGGTTTCCTGGACTCACTTCGTAAGACGAGAAGGCGAGTGCCCTTCATATATCCAATTGAGAAGAAATGTCGAAAGGCGGCTTGGGTAGGCTCGTAACCTAAGCTATGGCACAAAACTATGAAGCTGACGAGGACCCTAGTCCCATTAGCCCCCAACATAGCCGGGACAGCCCTTACGTCACCCAAGAACTCATTGATGAAGGGGTCCAAAGGGAGACGAAGTCCTTGTTGAAATTGTTTGAAGTAGAAGTGGACGTGGTTATCGTTATAGTAAAAGCTCTTCTCCTCAGCATCAGTTGCGAAGGTGGGTTTGCAGATATAAGTTAGCCGGAATTCATTCTTATCTACCCCGTACTTCGTGTATAGCTGCTCCAGCATGGGATCCCCGGCCTTCGGTGGTCTTTCTCGGCCTTTTCCTCATTTCCCTCGGCCTCCTCCTCCTCGGCCTCTCTTTCCTTCGACTTGTTCACCCTCAACGAAGGCATCAACTATTTTTGTAGACGAGGAGGCTTCACCCCCTCTTCCCGTCATATCTGCAAAATGCCAAGGATCCAAAGTTAGTCATCGTCCAAGGCCGGGCTTACGACGGGGAAGAGGGATGCCCCTCCTCGTCATTACAGTTAGGCCGAGGAGGGAGCCTTACCACTCAGACGATCATGAGCTATGTGATCCGAAGACGGGTAGAAAAAATTGATGTGCTCTATGATCTCGAATCTATCCTCAAGCAAGACTATGCTACGAGATGAGGAATCAACTCGATCTATCCTCGTACTATCTGGGTATTGGATGAACATTCTTGTACGGCTATATTTTCTCAGCATTTCTCTTATTTCTGCCAAGTTCAACATCAACCATGGTCCTCTCTCTCTCCGGTAAACTCTCAGATTGCCCTTGTGGTACCCGTAAATGAATCGAGGGAATGGTCCCAAGAACGAACCATTTTCTAAGGGGGAATCAAGGGTCAATGGGGGAGTTCATACAAGTATTCAAGAAAATCAAAGATTCAAAAACTTCAAAGCTTAACAATGGCGGTTTCAAAAATCCCAAACCCTACTAAAACCCTAAGAAATGCAAGGGGTAAACACGAAAATCAGCAAAAGGGAAAGAAATGTATACCTGATTGCAGAAAGTGTGGTCGGAATCAAGTGGAGAAATCAAACACGCCGGAAAAACAAGCTTCGCCGATAACTGGGTTCGAAAGCTCAAGAAATTCGCCGGAGGATTTCAACACTTCTTGCCTTTGCTCTAAATTGACACGGTTGTTAAAAGATTATAATGAAAGGGGAATGTGATTTTTATACCTCACAAATCGGGTCAAACCCGAAAACAAAATGGGTCCATGGATCTGGCGCCCCCAACATTAAATTGGTGTA
This sequence comes from Adenophora triphylla var. japonica, assembly GCA_022495995.1. NCBI lineage: Eukaryota > Viridiplantae > Streptophyta > Magnoliopsida > Asterales > Campanulaceae > Adenophora > Adenophora triphylla. The sequence continues at coordinate 90,507 of JAFEMH010004177.1, forward strand.
ACAACTTCTAAGATGTGTCAGACCTGGGGGCCCACCTCTCATTCATCACATCAATAACCGGCGGATAAGGGAACGACGCATAATTAAAGCGACTCCGACGCATGGCAAACCTGTTCGTATACTCATAAGTTGAGGACGAGATGACTTTCTCCTCGTCCTAAGCCGAGCTAGAAAGTCGGGGGCCACTGAACAGTATAAACCAAGATACGAACATGGGCTTGTCCGGGTCAGGCCCAAGTGGATTGGGCTATAAACATAATCCATCTATGAGTTAAGAGGGACAACCATGGGCTTCCTCGTCCTCGTTCCTCGTCATCAATAAGGCCAATCTAGGTCCACCAAGCAAGCAGAATATGCCCCAACTATAAATGCCGAGGAGACCTCCCTCGTATGCTGAGATCGTCTCCATAGAGGACGAGGTGCCTTCCTCGGCCTTAACTTTGTCAACGGGCTCCCTATATTCTTATTTCCTCCCCGGCTCATCATGGATTGAGAAGTCATGAATGACGAGGAGAGAAAAGTTCGCACCTCGGCATATCTCCATATGACGAGGAGACAAAATCATTCACCTCGGCATTTCTTCATGCCGGCAGATCTCTATATGACGAGGAGACAAATTCGTGCATCTCGGCCTATCTGCAAATGACGAGATAAGGAAATTATTCTCCTTGACTTACCGGCAAGCAGTTATCACAATCCTAGTCGAACAAGGATTCAGCAGTTACAATCTTATCAGAATTGTAACCACCTCTCACAATACAGATCAACTAAGGATTCCATAACAGATAGAATCCTCCTATGATTATACCTTATCTCTTTACAGTCCAAGTTCAATATGGATTTTGTCAATCCATCCCTATAAATACAAGCCATATATCATATTATTTGGTACATTACTTTTTATATACAGAAACTCTGTCAATTTAGTTTCTCATCTTAAAATCGTGAACTTATTCTCATGCCGGAGGGCCTTCGCCGGAAGCCCCGACTTAGTTTACGTGTTTTCTCTTATTTTCAGGCCTAGCAATCTCCGGAGCAAACGATCGCTTGGATTTGGGCTGATTTGATGACTTTGGCATCATGAGTTATATTGGTGGTCCCTATACCTGTATCTATAGTAACTCGACACACATATTGGGTTTCATTGGTAGGATAATACGGCATTGAGATACTTTGAAAATTACTTGAGGGGGTGTAGCGACCCGAAATTTCCAAAACAATAATAATACTTAATTGATAATAAAATAGCCTCCAATGACTACTAAAACCATAATTCAAACACTAACCACAATTTAAAATAACTTAAATGCGGATAACGATAACAATCTCAACGACTAATACAATCCACTAGCTCAACAAAATCTTTAAAGTCTTACAAACTCTCAAATAACTGAAATAACTGACTAAAGAGTCTAAAAATGAAATAAGCTATAATGATCCTTAAACTCCTTATGAAGTGCTTCTGAACCGTTTCACATTCTTCCTATATGAAATCTGGAAGAAAAGAAGATGAAAGGGTGAGCGAACAATGCCCAGTAAGTTCATATACAGCCCCTCCGGTTACTAAGGAGGAGTTGATCTGAAGGAATATCAAACGATACAAATTCCAAATAACAATCGAAGACATAACAAAGCACAATTTCAAATATAGTTATTTATCAAATTCTCAAACCAATGTCTTTCAAAATCTCAACGGTTTCACAAACTGAGTTGACAATTATTTTGGAATTTCAAATGATGACGAAATCGATTCAAATTGACTCGAATAATTTACTTAATTAAAACTGTCCCATACCAGTTTTAACTAACTAAACCATTCACAGATTATAAGGAAATTCAAAGGACTGATAAGCTGAACAAAGTTGACTCGAATTATCTAGTTATCTACAACCGTCCCATACCAGCTGTAGATAATCAAATCATTCACAGACATCATGATCACATAAGTGGTCCACTGACCTTATCAAACCAAAATCCCATAAAGGGAACAATTTGACTCCGCAGAGTCCTAAACAGTGTATCCGGAACACCCCACCACTAATTTGAAGCGGTGTACTAAGTTTGCCCGAAGGCCAAATATCAAATATACCCCGCCGAAGCAGGTTATCTAACTTAGCGATCATTGATGGAACAAAATCATATCATATCAAAACTCATTTTTATACAGAATACGAACTTTCACAATAACAATAAAATTCTGTATTTACGAAACCAAAAGAATGATTTAGCAAACGAATAACCAAAGATTAGCAAATAACGGTAAACGAGGGAGTCAAAACAAATACTGACGTGAGGTCAGCTTTTACATATCAAAGAAACGTACATCGCCAAGAAATATGCGGAAGCCTAAATAAAGAAACAGAGCGGAAATCAATTAACTTAAATATGTATAATCCCTTACCTTAGCGTTGCTTAGTACTTCCAACAATGCTTCACGCGCACGAATCTACAATCATTGCAAAAAGGTTTCTTAGGGTACAATAATGCCTAATTACCTAACCCGAACATTCTTTAATCTTTCTTATTAACCCATAATTTAATATTCCTTAACATCTTCTTAGGTTAACCAATCCCCCATAGGTGTTACCAAATTACCCCTAGGGTTCCTATAATCAAATCCTAATAATACTCTCTAATTCAAAATTACACACACTAATTACACCTTTTCCAGCACACACTAACACACACTAACACATACTAAACCCACACACACCATGGCTGCTGCCACTCACACACACACACACACGGCTGCACACACTCACACTCACACGCAGAACACACACACACACACTCACAACACACACCAAACACACCCTGTATAACACTTACACACACACTTCACCGCACACACAACACACATGGTACAACAGTAACACACACACACACAACATACTCACACACACAGCACACATCAGGAACACCTTCTGCATACACCAAAACACACTGCACAAGCACACAACTCTCTGTAAACACACATAGACACACGTGTTGGTGTAATGCCCTAGGCTTTAGTTATGTTTAACTTAAAACCATTATGTATCTTCTTTATCGTTTATTATAGAGAAAGTTTATTATTTGATTATTATATATTTTGCATATTTATTGTAATAATCTCCGTCCCTAATTATTAAGTGAATAATTAGTATAAATGTTAATGGATAATCATATGATGATTATATGCATAGAGATGCACATTAAATTTATGGGTACTTGTTAGAAAACAAGTGACTGACTTGACCCATATGAGATTTATGTCATGGTCAAATGTCATAATTAAATCTCATATGGTCACTTCATTTAGTCTCTAGACCTGAGATTATCATGACCTTACATATGATGAAAGTTATGTTTGATTTTAGTCAAACGATATCTTAACACGATATTTATAAAGGCTATCTTTGGCATGATCGGATTCATGATGGGAAGGATGATAAGTCAAGATGAAATTTGTCCCTCGAAAGAGAGATGTTTTGCTTGGGCCCCTCGATGAGTGATAATGATGAAAGTGTATGGCCATACCCCAATACGATTGGATTAATCATTATACTCAAGATCGAGAAAGCATTGAACAAATACAAGTTGACGTGGACCATGACTTGTGTTCAATATAATATTGTGAGACAAAGGGAGCAATGGAATTGTACCATTGAAAACGTGAACTCTTACGTTATATTAATTGGGTAGACATAATGGCTTGCTAGAGTTCGCTTATGTTTTATGAGGATCAATTTGATCAGACTCATTACCAACATAATATAATCCTATTGGGTCACACACAAATAGAATGAATTGGTTAAACCAAAGGAAGAAATGATTGAGAGTTCCTGCATATGGCATACTTGGTAGTGCGACAGAACTTGCCAAATGGCACATGTCGCTGCGCGACACAACTTGCCCATAGGCTTCTTGTGGTTGCGCGACAGGACGAGTCCAAGGCGGTTTGACAGACTGTTTCCTAATTTGATTAGGAAACAAATACCTATACAAATGTAGTATAAACATTAAGTCTATGAACCCTAATTAAAAAAGCCGAATTTTCTAAGGAAAAATCACAACAAATGTTTATCAATATTTCTTCCATAGGTTTAAGAATCTAGAAATTCTCAAGAACTGTTCTTGGTTCATTCTAAAGTGTGGATATTACTAGAGGGTCTTCCCTCGTACGACGATCAAGGCCTAGAGTTCAAATTGTCCAAAGCAATCTAAAGATTCAAGTCTTGAAGATCGAAGTTTGTGATTCGATATCACATTGATAATTGTTCGATAGCTCAAGAACGGAAAGCAATTAGGGTTGGTAAATTCTATTTCATAGGAATTCAATTTAATCGTATAGAACGGATCTTAGGGCTCTTGGGTTTTGTGTTATTAGATGCTTAATTCCGCTGCGCATGGACCCATAAAACCCAACAGTGGTATCAGAGCCCCGTTCGTATGGTTAAGTTTAAATTAATATGCTAGAATTAAGATATAAATTGTTTATATGCTTATTGCATGTTTTGTATGCGGTAGAATTTTGATAGTTAATGTGAAACCATGTGAAAATCGTTTTCTGTTCATATTGAATTAAATCTGTTAAAAGCTATTTATTTGATTTAATTGCTTTATGATTAGAATTGATTGAAGTTGGAAAAATCTGCAAATCTGGTAACTCAGTGTCACGCGACAAAGTTTGCTTGTGTCACGCAACAAAGTTGGCTTGTGTCACATGACAGGGTTGGTTTGTGTCACGCGACAGAGTTGGCCTCTGTCACGCGACAAAACTTGCCTGATCTGGGCATAATCAATTTGCTATTTTTTCTTGCTAATTTGTGATTATGTTTGCAATCTGATATGTTTCTGTCTTAATCTGGATGCTTTAAATTTCTGGAAATTAAATTTATAGGGCTATGCTAGATTAATTCATTGTTTATGGATGCTTAATTAATTTAAATGTGATTTTATTAATTGTTGCGATGCATGAATTATATGTTCTTAAGTGTTAAGAAGTTTTGTTAGATGTTTAGTTGAAACATTGAATTGTAATTTCCTGAATGTTTAATTGAAACATTAAAATTTTGTTTTCTGATTGTTTATGAGAAACAAGTCAGTTTACGCAAAATTTGATAGTTATCTGCTTGTTTGTGAGAAAGCAAGTCAAGATATAAAGTATTGATTATGTTGCAAATCAGAGTTGATATTGTAATTGTGCATGTCAAGGAGAGTTCTGTCGAAGGAGAGATTTGGTACTTAAGTAGTCCTTGTGGCTCACCTAATTTCTGTGAACTTACCTGGTGCGCGATTATGATTATCATTGCTGATATGCTTATAATCTGCTTTAAAGAACCTTCATTTAACTTTTAAGTTCTTTATGCCAATCCATGATTAAAACACTTGAGACCACTCGGATAGTTTTGGGTGGGTTTGCCATAGCAAGGTACTTCGATTCTATTTCGTTTGCGAGCAAGATGAGGAAATGGTGGTTCCTATACGTTTAAAGTGGATGAACTTAATTGGGATATCAAAATGGTTTTGGACCTAAGGCATAAGATGAGATTAAAATACGCTTAGACATATGATATCTTAAATAAATCTCATAAAAGATCTAAGAGTCATATATGATATGATTGATGTTTTCTACCTAATTAATTTTAATCTTGAGCGGTGCGCCATAGCGTACTTGAGAATAAATTAAAGTTGGATCTTAGCCCATTAAATATATATTATGCTTATTTGCATTGGAAGGTGTATAATTTAGTGGGAGTATTTGGGAAATACATGATTTTCTCTTAGATGATAAATGTGTTGATATTAATATGTGTTCATATAGTTTGCATATTTTGTTATAGAAGTAGCATCACACAATAAATTGCGGTTCGTCCTTATGAAGGACAAAGTTCGGATGGAACGGTACAGATAATTCTGATTGGACCAGAAGCCTAAAGAATGGTTCTTAGGCAAAAGTGTACGTTCTTGATGAATCCATTCCTGCTGAACCCAACGCAAATGTTGCAAAGGGCAGATAAGGAGCAACATTAGAAACATGTTGATGATTCTAATGATATTGCTTGTCTTATACTGGCCACCATGTTCAAAGATTCTTATGAAGAACCTTGAGCACATGGTAACTGCTTTTGTTCTAAGCACAACGCACAAAGGAAATGTTCCAAATGCAAGCTAGGCAAAAGGTGTATGTTGTGGTGAAGGTTCCTAATGCATGAGATGCAAAAGGAGAAATCCGCAAGTGTGTTAGTGGTTAACACAAGAAAAGGGATTCATAAAGGAAAGGTAAAGAAGGTAAAGCAAAGGTTGCTAAACCTAGGGCAAAAGTTTCCAAAGCCGAAGAGGCTAAACCCAAAGTGTCTCAAAAGGATGCATTTTGCTACCTTTGTAATAAGATTGTCAATGGAAGCAAAGTTGCAAGGCTTATTAGGAAGGACTAAAAAGTGAAGAAGGGTAATATGATTGCTACTACTTCAAATGTCTATATGATAGATATTTTCCTTTCGACTTCTTGTTCTTGGGTATATGATACCGGATTGGATCCACATTTGTTTAAATGTGCAAGGAATAAAGAATAGAAAGCTACTCAAAGAAGGTAAATTAAACCTATGTGTGGGAATGAAGCAAGAGTTGCTGCATTAGCCATAGGGACTTATGAAGTCAATTTACCTAGTGAACTAGTACTTGTTTCGAACAAATGTTACTAAGTTCCGGATTTAGGTAGAAGTATTAATTTCGTTTCTTATATGGATGATGAATGAAATAATTTTCTTATTAAGAATAAGAAGTTTTATATTTATTAAATGATATGACTTATTGTATTGCATATGTCATTGAATGGTCTTCATATCCTTGATGATGAGAAATAAAATAATATTGAAGATATCTATAATATAAATGGAAATCTAAACCGAATAATATGAACAACGCGTTCATATGGCATTGCCGGCTTGGTCAGATAAATAAGAAACATATATCTAAACTCCATTAACATGGACTTTTAGACTCATATGACTCTGAATCATTTGAGGAATGTGGATCCTGTTTATTGGGATTATTGACCAAATCACCCTACACTAAGAGTAGTGGGAGGGCTAGTGACTTATTGGTCATTATACATGAGATGTATGTGGACTGTTAAGCAGCATTGCTAGGGGAGGATTTTGGTGTTTCATCATATTCACCGTTGAATTATCTAGATATGACTATGTCTATCTGATGAAGTCCAAAGGTTAATCGTTTGAGATGTTTCGAACATTTCAAGATGAAGTACAAAACAACTTGGCAAAACTATTAAGTACTTCGATTAGATCGAGGTGATGAATATTCGAGCCAAGAGTTTGACAATCATCTCAAAACTGTGAAATCGTTTCAGAGTTGACTCCACCCGGAACACCACATTGTATGGTTTGCTGATAGGAGGAATTGAACCTTGTAAGACATGGTTCGTTCGATGATGTGTCAAGTTGACTTTCCTATTACCTTTTGAGGATATGCATTAGAAATGATGCGGTTACACTGAATCGAGTCCCTACTAAATCGGTTCCTAAGGCCCCACATGAGATGTGGTATGAAAGAAAACTTAGTTTGTCTTTCAAGAAGATTTGGGTTTGCAAAGCTTATAAGAAGAGACTTGTCTCTGATAAGTTATCAACAAATCTGACAAGGTTATTTTCAGAAATTAATCTTACAACCGCAAAGAGAACAAAATGTTTGTTGCTTTGTACGATTCGTTTCTTGAGAAATAGTTTCTCAATAAAAATCTAGTGGGAGTAAAATTAATCTTGAAGAAATTCATGAACCCAATAATAATATGGAACCAAGAGTAGAGACGGAACCAAGTTCACAAAGAGTTGTGGAACCGGTTCAAGATGCACAATTCCATCGTAGATTGAATAGGTTACGATCCGAACTCAAGAAATATTGATTTCTCGTATCGAAAAGTAATAAAGTGGAAGTCATTGAGAATGACGATCCTACTCCGATCTTGAGGCGATGTCCACTCCTAATTTTGATAAATGGTTAGGAACCATAGAATCCGAATTACATTCCATGTTTGATGATCAAGTTTGGAACTTGATTGGCCTACCTAAAAGTGTAAAGACTAAAGGTACAAGTAGGTCTTCAAGACCGACATGGATGGGAAGGTGTATACTTTCATGACTAAGGATTGTAACAAACGGATTTGGGCAAATTCATAGTTTTGACTATGTTGAAACCTTTTCTCCAGTTACAATGCCAAAATCTATTAGAATTTCAATTGCCATTATCGTATATTGTGACTGTGTGATATGACAAATGGATGTCAAATGGCTTTCTTTAAATGGAAAGATTATTAAGGATGTGTATAGTACACAACCCGAAGTTTTGTCGATCCGAGAAATTCTAATAAAGTATGCATGTTGCAAAGATCCATGAGATGGGTTGAAGCAAGCTTCAAGGAATTGGTGTTAGAACCAATCTACTATTCTATAATTAAAAATATCAATAACAGTAATTATAATAATATTTAAATCAAAATCAGATTATAAAACAAATAAAAACCTGAAAACGCTACAAATTCTTCAAAGTGAGGCCTGCTTGGCAGTGTCCTAAGTCAGAAATTCTTCCCCGCTTCTGCTACAGTTTAGGACGTCTGGCTTGAGGATACAACACTTTGGAACAAGTTCCTACAGAAGAACTTGTTCCCTGGCGAATATACTAAATGCTTTCAGAAAGATAGAAGGGAAAGAGAAGATGAAAACTTTGTGTATTTAGAACACAATCTGAAATGGTTTATATAGGACTAAGTTTTGAAAAGACATGTCTTTTCAAATTCAGACATAGATTTTCAACAGTTTATGACAGTTGAAACTGTTAATTCAAAAATCAAATCTTGGCATTATCCAGAACTTAAAATAATAATTTAAAATAATGTTAAAAAATATTTTAATATTAATTTACAAAAATTAAAATAGTTCAGCACATCATTTGACTGCCAAGATTCGAGCTTTATGTTTATAAAAACCTGTGTCATGGGGCTATGCGGCATGACTTTTGTCCGTCTCGAAAAGAGCTTCGATTTGATATGCTGTGCGTTCCGTGGTTCATCCGGAATCAAAAGTTACGCCCTTTTTAGCGCACACACCTAAACTTTACCAAAAGCTCTTATTTCAAAAAACACTTTTAATTTTCATCTTTTACCACACAATTTCACATAAGTTCCAACAATTGGAATCTTCATTTTGATGATTTGGTCAAAGAGTTTGACTTCATCTAGTACGAAGATGAACCTTGTGTATACGTGAAATTCAGTGGGAGCGTAGTATTATTTATATTGTTATATTACAATGATATCTTACTCATTGGAAAAACGTACTCATTGGAAAAACGAAGTTTTGACACTTAAGACTGTCAAGTCTTGGTCAAAGAAAGGTTTCTCAATGAAAGATATGGGTGAAGCTACTTACATCCTTGGTATCAAGATCTATAGAGATAGATCTAAAAGGAAAAATTGGTTTGAGTCAAAAGACTCACATTGACAAGATTTTTAGAAGAGTCTAAGAAAAGTAACTTGTCAATGGGTCATGGTGTTTCTCTTAGCAATACTCATTGTCTTATGACAACTGATGAGCAAAAAGGGAATGAATGAAGTTCTATATGCTCCGACATTTGGATCTGTCATGTATGCCATGATTTGTACTAGACCCGACGTCTCGTATGCTCTAAGCATGACGAGTCGATACCAATCTGATCCTGTTGAGAACCATTGGATGGCAGTCAAGATGATTCTTAAGTACGTAAGAAGAACTAAGGATACGTTCTTGGTATTTGAAAGGTTGGAGGTTAATCTTGTTGTAAGGGTTACATAGATGCTAGCTTCCAAACTGACAAAGTTAATTTAAAATCGTAATTAGGATTTGTGTTTATGCTTATAAGAGGTGCGGTTTTGATTAGAAAAATTCCAAGGAGAAAATCGTAGCCGACTCTACTACTAAGGCCGAATTTTAGCAACATATGATGTAGCTAAAAGAGGCATTTTGGATCAAAAGTTCATTTAGTGTTTTGGAAATGTTCCAAGTATCACTAATCGATGGAATTTTGTTGTGATAAATGTGGTACCATTATGTGCAAAACAATGGAACCAAGGTTACAACAGTGATCTAAACACTTACTTAAACGTTTTCAAGAATTCATTAAAGAATGAGAAGACGTTAAGATATGCAAAGTATCAACCGATGATGACATTAGGGATTCACTTACAAAGACCCTCGCACAGGCAGAAGTATGATGGTCATGTTAGTCCATGAGTATTCGATACATAGATGGAGCCTAGTGCAAGTGGGAGACTATTGGTGTAATGCCCTAGGCTTTAGTTATGTTTAACTTAAAACAATTATGTATCATCTTTATCGTTTATTATAGAGAAAGTTTATTATTTGATTATTATATATTTTGCATATTTATTATAATAATCTCCGTCCCTAATTATTAAGTGAATAATTAGTATAAATGTTAATGGATAATCATATGATGATTATATGCATAGAGATGCATATTAAATTTATGGGTACTTGTTAGAGAACAAGTGACTGGACTTGACCCGTATGAGATTTATGGCATGGTCAAATGTCATAATTAAATCTCATATGGTCACTTCATTTAGTCCTTAGACCTGAGATTATCATGACCTTACATATGATGAAAGTTATGTTTGATTTTAGTCAAACGATATCTTAACACGATATTTATAAAGGCTATCTTTAGCATGATCGGATTCATGATGGGAAGGATGATAAGTCAAGATGGAATTTGTCCCTCGAAAGAGAGATGTTTTGCTTGGGCCCCTCGATGAGTGATAATGATGAAAGTGTATGGCCATACCCCAATACGATTGGATTAATCATTATACTCAAGATCGAGAAAGCATTGAACAAATACAAATTGACTTGGACCATGACTTGTGTTCAATATAACATCGTGAGACAAAGGGAGCAATGGGAGTGTACCATTGGAAACGTGAACTCTTACGTTATATTAATTGGGTAGACATAATGGCTTGCTAGAGTCCGCTTATGTTTTATGAGGATCGATTTGATCGGACTCATTGCCAACATAATATAATCCTATTGGGTCACACACAACTAGAATGAATTGGTTAAACCAAAGGAAGAAATGATTGAGAGTTCCTGCATATGGTATACTTGGTAGCGCGACAGAACTTGCCAAATGGCACATGCCGCCGAATGACACAACTTGCCCATAGGCTTCTTGTGGTCACGCGACAGGACGAGTCCAAGGCGGTTTGACAGACTGTTTCCTAATTTGATTAGGAAACAAACACCTATACAAATGTAGTATAAATATTAAGTCTGTGAACCCTAATTAAAAAAGCCGAATTTTCTAAGGAAAAATCACAACAAAGGTTTCTCAATATTTCTTCCATAGGTTTAAGAATCTAGCAATTCTCAAGAACTGTTCTTGGTTCATTCTAAAGTGTGGATACTACTAGAGGGTCTTCGCTCGTACGACGATCAAGGCCTAGAGTTCAAATTGTCCAAAGCAATCTAAAGATTCAAGTCTTGAAGATCGAAGTTTGTGATTCGAAATCACATTGATAATTGTTCGATAGCTCAAGAACGGAAAGCAATTAAGGTTGGTAAATTCTATTTCATAGGAATTCAATTTAATCGTATAGAACGGATCTTAGGGCTCTTGGGTTTTGTGTTATTAGATGCTTAATTCCGCTGCGCATGGACCCATAAAATCCAACAACACGCGCACACAATACACACACTCGCTGATACCCACACACACATGACACACATACAACACACCAAACTCTCATCTTTTTCATAACCCTAGCAATGAATTAACACCCATATTCCCATATCCAACCCTAATCTTAATAAAAATGAAGGGTTTTCTAGGTTTTCAATATCAAAATCCCAAAACAATAACGAATTTCATGATTCTTAACATAATAATTTGATTTCTCTCCTTAATCTTACTTTAAATTTCTAGGGTTCTAATATCAAAAATCAAGACAATAGAGGGTTTTTCTTACCTTAGCTTGAACCTCAACACCCCAACATTGGAGTCCTCCTCCTTCTTCTTCCTTTTTCTCCTAAGTCGGCTTCTCCCCCTGTTCTCTCCTTCTGTCGCCCCCTCTCCCTGTCCGCTCTCTCTCTCTCTCTATTTCTAAATGGCTGCCTCTCTCTCTCTCTAGGGTTATAAAAATAATAAGGCTTCTTGGCATATAAAGATGTATATAAATGGGTTTTACTAAGCCTAGGCCCAATACCAAAGCCCAACTCAGCTAATCCCCATTTTAATAAACTAAACCCACTTAACCTTGTCCATTTAGAAAAAGATAAACCCAATAAATCAAATAACCCAAATAACCAATTTAGAGAAAAATAATTACTAAATAAATGCAATAAATATTCGGATTATTACATTCTTACCCCCTTAAAAAAAGTTTAGTCCTCAAAACATTCATAATCCGATGAAGCAACTAATCTTATCATATCAAACTACACTAAACACTCCAAGAATGATATTGAGGTCAAACCTAAGGCTCAAATCAAACTTATCCTCACACATTCTAAACTCCCAAAGATCTAAAGTCAAAGCTCTGATACCAACTGTAATGACCCCGTATTTCGACAACAATAATAATACTTATTGATAATAAAATAACCTCCAACGGCTACTAAAACCATATTTCAAACACTAACCACAATTTGAAATAACTTAAATGCGGATAATGATAACAATCTCAACGGCTAGTACAATCCACTAGCTCAACAAAATCTTTAAAGTCTTACAAACTCTCAAATAACTGAAATAACTGACTAAAAAGTCTAAAAATGAAATAAGCTATAACGATCCTTGAACTCCTTATGAAGTGCTTCCGAACCGTTTCACATTCTTCCTATAAGAAATCTGGAAGAAAAGAAGATGAAAGGGTGAGCGAACAATGCCCAGTAAGTTCATATACAACCCATCCGGTTACTAAGGAGGAGTTGACCTGAAGGAATATCAAACGATACAAATTCCAAATAACAATCGAAGACATAACAAAGCACAATTTCAAAATAGTTATTTATCAAATTCTCAAACCAATGTCTTTCAAAATCTCAACGATTTCACAAACTGAGTTGATAATTATTTTGGAGTTTCAAATGATGACGAAATCGATTCAAATTGACTCGAATGATTTACTTAATTAAAACTATCCCATACCAGTTTTAACTAACTAAACCATTCACAGATTATAAGGAAATTCAAAGGACTGATAAGCTGAACAAAGTTGACTCGAACTATCTAGTTATTTACAACCGTCCCATACCAGCTGTAGATAATCAAATCATTCACAGACATCATGATCACATAAGTGGTCCACTGACCTTATCAAACCAAAATCCCATAAAGGGAACAAAATGACTCCGCAGAGTCCTAAACAGTGTATCTGGAACACCCCACCACTAATTTGAAGCAGTGTACTAAGTTTGTCCGAAGGCTAAATATCAAATATACCCCGTCGAAGCAGGTTGTCTAACCTAGCGATCATTGATGGAACAAAATCATATCATATCAAAACTCATTTTTATACATAATTCGAACTTTCACAAAAACAATAAAATTCTGTATTTACGAAATCAAAAGAACGATTTAGCAAACGAATAACCAAAGATTAGCAAATAACGGTAAACGAGGGAGTCAAAACAAATACTGACGCGAGGTCATCTTATACGTATCAAAGAAACGTACATCGTTAAGAAATATGCGGAAGCCTAAATAATGAAACGGAGCGGAAATCAATTAACTTAAAGATGTATAATCCCTTACCTTAGTGTTGCTTAGTACTTCCAACAATGCTTCATGCACACGAATCTACAATCATTGCAAAAATGTTTCTTAGGGTACAATAATGCCTAATTACCTAACCCGAACATTCTTTAATCTTTCTTATTAACCCATAATTTAATCTTCCTTAACATCTTCTTAGGTTAACCAATCTCCCATAGATGTTACCAAATTACCCCTAGGGTTCCTATAATAATATCCAAATAATGCTCTCTAATTCACAATTACACACACTAATTACACCTTTTTCAGCACAAACTAACACACACTAACACACACTAAACCCACACACACCATGGCTGCTGCCACTCACACACACACACGGCTACACACACTCACACTCTCACGTAGAACACACACACATGCACACTCACAACACACACCAAACACATCCTACAGAACACACACACACACACACACTTCACCGCACACACAACACACACGGCACAACAGTAACACACACACACACGCACAACATACTCACACCCATAGCACACATCAGGAACACCCTCTGCACACACAAAAACACGCACTGCACAAGCACACAACTCTCTGTAAACACACACAGACACACGTACACACAATACACACACTCGCTGACACCCACACACACACGACACACATACAACACACCAAACTCTCATCTTTTTCATAACCCTAGCAATGAATTAAGGTTGGTAAATTCTATTTCATAGGAATTCAATTTAATCGTATATAACGGATCTTAGGGCTCTTGGGTTTTGTATTATTAGATGCTTAATTCCGCTGCGCATGAACCCATAAAATCCAACAACACGCGCACACAATACACACACTCGCTGATACCCACACACACACGACACACATACAACACACCAAACTCTCATCTTTTTCATAACCCTAGCAATGAATTAACACCCATATTCCCATATCCAACCCTAATCTTAATAAAAATGAAGGGTTTTCTAGGTTTTCAATATCAAAATCCCAAAACAATAACGAATTTCATGATTCTTAACATAATAATTTGATTTCTCTCCTTAATCTTACTTTAAATTTCTAGGGTTCTAATATCAAAAATCAAGACAATAGAGGGTTTTTCTTACCTTAGCTTGAACCACAACACCCAAACAATGGAGTCCTCCTCCTTCTTCTTCCTTCTTCTCCTAAGTCGGCTTCTCCCTCTGTTCTCTCCTTCTGCCGCCCCTGTTGAAATCAACACCGACTCAAATGTCGGGAACCTTCCGGAAGCTTCTCAATTATCTCGGTCCATGAGCACAACTCTTGAAGAAGCTGGAAATTCACCTCCACTCTTGAAGGATCCATGGCCACCGCCTTTGAAGAAGTGTGTAGAAGCTTCACCAACCACCGTCACTCCGGAATACTCTAGCGGCGTTGGATTATTTCTTAACCGACCTAAGCTGCCTATAAATAAGGAAATGGGTTTCCCCAATTTGTGTAACCTAGAGCTTGAGTGAATCAACCGTGGGTAAATTGAAGCCTTCCTTGTGGTGGGCTATTATCTAGTGTGGTGGTCCTATATTAGTGTGTGTGCATTAAGCATTTGTACATTGTCCTTGTATAAGTATTACTAAGTAATAATAATAGTGTTCATTATTATTACTTGTGGTTCGCCAATTCTGGTACGGAAAAACCAACAAGTGGTATCAGAGCGGTACGACCCGGGATCGCGGGAACCGTTGTTGAGGCGTTGTTCGGGATCGTTGAAGGTGCACAGTAGGAGACTGTGAAGCTCGTGGTAGGAGACCAGGCTTACTTGGTGACGTGCACGGAGTCAGTACCAAGTCACAATGGTAGATCCGGCAAGCGCATTTGGTGGAGTCAGGAGACTCAACAATGGCAATTATAAGTATTGGCGAACGTGTATGCAGTCGTACTTACAAGGACAAGAGTTATGGAATGTCGTGGGTGGTAGTGAGACCACGCCACCGGAAAAGGAGGACACTCAAGCATTTCGAAAATGGGAAGCGAGAGCCGGGAAGGCTATGTACGCGCTAAAGATTAGCGTCGAGGACGAACTTTTGTAGCATGTCGAGGATGCACAAACTCCAAAAGAGATATGGGATACATATGCGACGTTATTTTCGAGGACTAATGAGGCTCGTCTCCAGATGCTCGAGAATGAGCTTATGTCGACTACGCAGAAGGATCTAACTGTAAGTCAATATTTCAACAAAGTTAAATCTTTATGCCATGAAATCTCGAAGTTAGATGTGGACTCAAAGATTAATGAGCAAAGGATGAAAAGGATAATCATCCACGGGTTGAGACCTGAGTTTAAGGGGTTAGTTACGGCGATTCGTGGTTGGGCCACACAACCATCTCTATTAGAATTAGAGAGTTTGTTGGCTAGCCAAGAAACATTGGATAAGCATACATCTAGGTCATCAACTCCGAAGTCAGTAGAAACGGAGGAGGCATTGTTCAGCAACCGAGGCCGCGTAAGGCAACAAGGACGTGTTGCGACAAGGTGGAATAAGAAAGAAGAGATACAAGATGATCTTGAAGAGCTGAGGTACAAAGGAAGTTCTCATGCAGGGGGAGCTAGGACGAGAAATGAAGATAACTCTCGATTAGGCAGTGGAGACGAAACAACGAATGTTACAACTGTGGTCGCAAGGGCCATTTCCTAAAAGATTGTCCATTTAGGAAGAGTGTTGTCGAAGGAAATGCAGTTACCAATCAAGATCCCTATGATAGTGAAGAAGAATGGGACATGGAAGCTTCCTTCACTGATGTAAGGCTTCATGAAGATGACCCAGAAGAAGAAGAATGGTTTGAAGACCATGCCTATCCAGTTATCGAGGATAATTGGACTGATGACGTGGAAAGTGATAACGAAATTGACTTCGATGAAGGTAGATGGTTTGAAGATGCAGCTGCCAAGATCAATGTTGGATGTGAGGATAGTCTAGACGACTATGACACATCTAAAGAGTTAACAAGCTTAGTTGAAGCCGAGGTCACGGATGCACATTTGGATGCTCCGAAGCTTATGGACAAGGATAAGTCAGAGATTAAGGGGGAGCAATATCAAGAAGACACGAAAGTTGGGAAATGTGTGTCCGAGAAACTAAAGCTCTCGCCAAGTATCGATGTGTTCAACTTGAGCTCATACGAGACACCAAAAAGTATAAAGACGAGATGCAAATCCGATGAAGACATTTGGTCAAGGCAACTTGGTAATGAGGAAGCCACTCTTTATTATGGAGCTATCAACGAGTCGCATATGGAGTCATATGGTGACACCGAAGAACAACTCAAGACGGAAGCTCTTAAAGGAAAACCATTTGTGAAGTTCAAGAAGAAAGAGTCGGCGTTGAGGGGGAGTGTTGAAATCAACACCGACTCAAATGTCGGGAACCTTCCGGAAGCTTCTCAATTATCTCGGTCCATGAGCACAACTCTTGAAGAAGCTGGAAATTCACCTCCACTCTTGAAGGATCCATGGCCACCGCCTTTGAAGAAGTGTGTAGAAGCTTCACCAACCACCGTCACTCCGGAATACTCTAGCGGCGTTGGATTATTTCTTAACCGACCTAAGCTGCCTATAAATAAGGAAATGGGTTTCCCCAATTTGTGTAACCTAGAGCTTGAGTGAATCAACCGTGGGTAAATTGAAGCCTTCCTTGTGGTGGGCTATTATCTAGTGTGGTGGTCCTATATTAGTGTGTGTGCATTAAGCATTTGTACATTGTCCTTGTATAAGTATTACTAAGTAATAATAATAGTGTTCATTATTATTACTTGTGGTTCGCCAATTCTGGTACGGAAAAACCAACAGCCCCCTCTCCCTGTCCACTCTCTCTCTCTCTCTCTCTCTCTCTCTCTCTATTTCTAAACGGCTGCCCTTCTCTCTCTCTCTAGGGTTATGAAAATAATAAGGCTTCTAGGCATATAAAGATGTATATAAATGGGTTTTACTAAGCCTAGGCCCAATACCAAAGCCCAACTCATCTAATCCCCATTTTAATAAACTAAACCCACTTAACCGAGTTCATTTAGAAAAAGATAAACCCAATAAATCAAATAACCCAAATAACCAATTTAGAGAAAAATAATTACTAAATAAATGCAATAAATATTCGGGTTATTACAGGGGGGTTATTAAATACCATATCTTCGAGTTCTTCTGGAATGTGTTTATTTGTGGAAACCATTATATGAAGAGATATATCTCTATATTTAGGTTTTATCGTGTCCTGTTAAGGATTTGTGTGTAGTATCAATAATGTGCATGCATTTGGGCTCATCACTCCTTAAGTTCAGGTACCTTGTTTATTTTTCCGCTTTCAGGTTCGGGTCCATAAGCAGTGACAATTGCCCTATGATGACTCGCTTTCGCTACGGCTGTGGTGGGGTCCCTTAACCATGAGGATAGATGATGAATACCAAGAACTTCAGAATAAGTAAAAGTAAATGAAATATCAAAATCGCACACCATAGCTAGTACATAAAATACATGCAATCTCAATCCAAAGACCAAAAAATAGTAAAGAAGAGTAAACAAGCTGTTTTGGTCAAATTTCAACAAGCGAATTAGATGAGAAGAAAAGTGACTAAAGTGATATGAATCTAGGTACAATGATTATCAAGTTGAATAGAAATGGACACGAATGGTTTGTTGACTAGGGAAAGCCCTTGAACAACTTGTTCGCCGGCATAAAGCCCCGGGAGGATTTGGCTCCTACCTTGACCGAAAGTTTACTAAGAATTCTCTTGAGATTACAATGCTAAGAGCGTATGAAAAAGGGAGCTTAAGCTAGTGAAGAACGTGTGTGTAAATACAGTGTATCTCTCCCTTTTATACCTCAAAATAAAACTAATTAACAAAGAAGGATTATGCGCCTATAAAATCGGGGAAGAGGTTGATCACATAGAGATATATTCGCCATTTATTGTTTGAGGGAAAAGATAAGGTCCATTGCTGAAGAAACGTGGTTGAACTGGTCTTTATTTCCTCCGGCACATGTCCTATAAAATAGGAAAAGCGTTACTGCGTCCCAACCTGCAGAGG
The DNA here is from genome assembly GCA_022495995.1 of Adenophora triphylla var. japonica. NCBI lineage: Eukaryota > Viridiplantae > Streptophyta > Magnoliopsida > Asterales > Campanulaceae > Adenophora > Adenophora triphylla. Next base: position 109,354 of record JAFEMH010004177.1, read on the forward strand.
GCCAAGTTGTAAATAGAACAACTCAAGTTGTTAGTACCAAGTTGTTAGGCGTAAGTTGTAAAACATATTGACTGAAAAATGTAGGGCCCAACAATTGCCCCCAAACTTTTTGAATTTTAAAATGAAGAATAGAAAGAGACAAAAGAATTCAAAAAGTTTGCCAAAATAAGAAAGAAAAGAACGACGGTTTAAAAGGGACGCGATGGGACAGTTTTAAGTAGTTTCACGAGGCAAAAAGATTTGATCACTTTTAGAGTTCCAACCACCTTCAACCTTCATAAATAAGTAGTCTCTTTCTCCAACTCTCCCTTTCACCAAATCAAAAATGTTACTTTCGCAGAGGTTTCTAGGAGAAGAACCAAGGAAGACGGTTGGGGCGAAAAATCGAGTAGATATTTACGGTGAGTTTCTTGTCTTCTCTTCAATTTCATCTTTGATTTCTTGTTTTAAGTTGAAAAAATGGGTCGGAAGAAGATAGTCGTGATTGAGAGTGACGAGGGTTTGCCCAAGGGTTTCATAACCCAAAACTTGTTGAAGGAACCTGATAATGAGAAATGTCTGATGCCTAAGGCTAACCTAGAGGTTATTAAGAAGAACCACGCCATGCCTGATGAAACGGTCTACTTCACCCACCCTGATTTGACCTCCGAATGTTATTCTCCCACTTGGGTATGCTTCCCGGAGTATCCCTTTGTTATAGGCTTACGATTCCCTTTTCCCGACTTGATTACGAAGTTCTTCTCCTCTACCAAACTCAACTATGCCCAAATGATGCCTCAAGGTTGGAGGTACTTGCAAACCCTAGTTAGATTAGGAGAGAGGGCTGATTTGGTTGCCGGTTTAGAAGAGTTGGCGTATCTTGTGGATTTAAGGAGTTTTGGTCCGAGGAAGGTTTGGTTTTAGGGTCAAAAATGGTGAGCCTATTCGATTTCCAATCATGACATTCCTGATAGAGGGTGGAAAAATAATTTTTTCTTTGCAAGGAGGGACACCTTGGGTCAAGAGGAAGGTGTTTTTTCCAAATGGAGGTTTCAAGGTAGTGAAAATAGTTCTTTTATTTTACGAAATGCTTCTCAATACTAGGATAACTAACTCTTAAAATTTCCTTTGTAGAAGTTTCTAAGTTGTCGGACACCGTTTCCGGAGCAAGAAGGGACACAAGCGAACGTAAACCGGCTTCTTCGGTTGGGTGTATCCGATAGGTCCTTCAAGGCATTCCTGTCGAGTTTTTCATTGAGGAGGTTGGAGGTGAAGTAGAGGTTGAAGCGAGAGGAAAATCTACCCCCAACTCTACGAGATGTCTACGAGTTTAAGTCCTCAAAAATCTTTGTACTTTTTCACGAGTATTTCGATTATCTCAATCCACTTGTTTCCTTGTTGTAGCTACACGATCCAAATCCAACGTAAGTGCCGGCTGACTTGATGGCGTTGCTAAGGCAAAGAAAGTTGCCAAGAAGGACAATAAACCTCCAACTCCAATGTCCATGGCCTCTAGCTCGAGATTTGAATGCTTCCAAGAAAAAGGAAGAAGTGAAGAAAAGGAAGTTATACGGAAACCGAGGCTACGGATGGGAATGAGATTGGTGACATGGGGACACAAGAAAAAAGTTAAAGGAGGCTATAGCTTGTTTTGTCGACAAGGTAAAATGAGAAAACTTGAACCTTGCCCATGATTTTTGATGAAATGCTAACATTTCTTTTGCTTAGGTTGCGGATATCATGGTCCCTATCATGGACCGGCTTGATCTTTGTGAAAATCAAGGCGGCCGGGCACAATTACGAAGGCGAGGAATACAAGAAGCGAGGCTACCAAGAATGCCGAGGAGATTGAGAAGTTGAAGGAAAATCTTGAAGGCGAAAAGGAGGAGTTGGAAGGCTGGTAAGGCCGAGAAAACGAAGGAACATGAAGCCCGTGAGAAGGAATTGGATGCCGCGAAGAAAGACTTCACGTTTAATGCCACCAAAGTGGTGTTTGAAGCTAGGATTGAACTTATGGAAGAATACAAGAACGGGCAGCTTTGGAGTGGGATGTGGAAGCAGAGAAAAGGGCTTTAGAAGATTTCGTTGGTGAGCCAGTAGATGCAGAGGAAGTGAATTCTGCGGCTTTGGAGGCTCTAGTTGAAGACACTGATAGGACCTTGAGCACCCTAGGGGTAGCTCAGAATGGTCAAGGGGAAAATGCAACACCGGCGGCAGCAGGCCAGGAAGTTTAAAAAACATTTTAAAACTTTGGGTATTTTGGATGAAAAAACAATTTTTGCTTTATTTGTGTACCTCTGTCGGTACAACAAATGGGGGGAGTGTCCCCAAAAACAAGGTTTTCTAGTTTGTAATGGCTCATAAGAGCCGAGACAATTTATTTGGGGGTACTAGGTTGGTCTAGTACTCCAAGCTTTTTAGGGTTTTAGGGACTTGTTGGCTTACCCAACTTGTCCTTTAGCTGCAAAAAAATCTTTTGAAAAACACTTAATGGTTTTTTAGCAAAGTATCTTATGTCTCTGAGAGACGCTTGTTTGTTCTTTAGATAACATGTAAATGTTATAAACCGTAGGTAACATGAAAATGTTACAACCAATAGTTCACAACTTGAAGAAGTGTGAAAACGTGCGCCCAGGCGAAGGTGTCAACACCTTAATTCGTAAGAAAAGATGAATATCTTTTAACCATAAGTACCTTTGATCAGAGGTAAATCGTTTGAAGAGATAGAACAAGTATCAGCCGTCCTGGCGTGTCAACAAGTTCTATCCCTCTCCAGCTAGAGTTTCAACATGTATCAGCCGTACTGGCGTGTCAACATGTTGAAATTCTTCTTCCTAGGTCCAAACATGTATCAGCCGTACTGGCGTGTCAACATGCTTAGACCTACTCCAGCTTTGGGTCCCAACATGTATCAACCGTACTGCCCCAGTAGGTGTCAACATGCTTAGACCTACTCCAGCTTTGGGTCCCAACATGTATCAACCGTACTGGCGTGTCAACATGTTGGGCTTATCTCGTTTGCTCAAGTTACACCTTGCAAAACAAATTCATGTTAGGGTTGGGCGTTAGCATAGATAACGCCCCTCCGATGCTCAAGTCAGTAATATTTTAATAAGAGTGAAAAATTAAAATGCGTAATTGAACTTGACATAAATTTAAACCGTACCTGAGGAGTCTAGTTATAAATAACTGGACTTACATGAAATAAATTTTCAAGTGGATAGCGTTCCAACTTCTAGGGATTCTGTCTCCACTTGGGGTTGACAACCAGTATGCACCTTTGCCAGCTTCAGCATCGATGAGATATGGGCCTTCCTACTTGGGAGCCAGCTTACCTGCATTCAATTCTCTTGTATTTTGAAATACTTTTCTTAAAACTAAATCACCAACCTGGAACCTTCTAACTCTGACATTCTTGTTGTAAGACCTAGCAATTCGCTGCTGATAAGCTGCCATCCTTATCTTGGCTAAATCCCTGATCTCATCAATTGTATCTAAATCTTGAGTTAGCAAGAGGTTATTTTCATCTTGAGTCAATAAGCCATACCTTGCTGTGGGGACTGTCGCTTCAACTGGAATTACAGCTTCGGCTCAGGTATACTAAAGAATAGGGAGTTCTACCTGTGGCTCCTTTAGAAGTAGTTCTATCTGCCCATAGCACAAGTGGTAATTCTTCAACCCACTTTCCCTTCTTTTGATCTAGACGCTTCTTCAAGTTGTTGATGATCAACTTGTTGCTTGACTCAGCCTGGCCATTGGCTTGAGGGTGGACATGTGTCGACATGACTAACTTGATGCCCCAGCGAGTACAAAAATCCCTGGTCTTCTTACTTATGAACTGTGACCCGTTGTCACATACAATCTCTGATGGTACACCAAACCTGCTAATGATATTTTTCTTTAAAAATGAAATTACCTCTTTATCTATACTTGTACATAAGCTTCTGCCTCGATCCATTTCGAGAAATAATCGGTTAGAGCCAACATGAACACTTTGCCTCCGGAGCTTTAGGCAACTTGCCTACAATATCCATGCCCCACTTGCATGAAAGGCCAAGATGAGACTATAGGATGTAGAGGCTCGGCGGGTTGATGCAAGATGTTCTTTGTGTCTTTGGCGAGCATCACACTTCTGTACGTAGCTCATGGCATCTCGACGCATGGTTGGCCAATAGTATCCCGTCTTGAGGGCCTTGGATGCTAATGCCTTTCCTCCAGAATGGTTCCCACATATTCCTTCATGGATTTCTTTAAGCACCACTTCAACTTGATCATTATCGACACATCTCAAGTAGTGTCCTGCAAAAGACTTCTTAAACAGCACATTATCTATCAAAACGAAAGTCGAAGTACGAATCTTAAAAGATCTAACATTCTTAACATCGGGTGGAATAGTTCCAAGTTGAAGAAACTCAATTACAGGTTGGGTCCAAGAAGGTTTAGCATCTTGTGCCCCAGTAGGTGGCGTAACCACTTGAATTTCCTCAACTTGGTCTATTGCCGGGTACTTAACATAAATAATGGGTATACTAGAATGCAACATTGATTTGCAAGTTGAACCCAAGTTAGCCAAGGCGTCTGCTTCTGCGTTCTCTTCTCTAGGGACTGTTCCAAAGAGAATGATAGAAATTTCGAAGCTAAAGCCTTAACATGTTGGAGGTACGAGTCATCTTGGAATGCTTCGCCATATAAGCGCCATTAAAGTGGTTAGCTAGCAATTGAGAGTCAACAAATACATTTAAATGTGTAATATTCAAACTCAAAGCTGTAGTTAAACCCATGATTAGTCCTTCATACTCAGCTTTATTATTTGTTGCACTTGAATTCACAAGAAAGCAGTTGAGGTATGATATCACCTTGAGGGGATTTTAGGACTATTCCCAAGCCAATCCCTTTGGAATTTGAGGCTCCATCTCAGAACAATGTCCAAAATCGAGGAATAGTTTTACCTTCAAGTTGTTGCACTTCCGGTTCTACCTCGGGCTACAAACTTGGGTGAAGTCGGCTACGAAATCGGCTAGGGCTGCGATTTGATGGGTGTTCTCGGCTCGTATGAAATGTCATACGTGCTCAACTTGGATCGACCACTTGGCCAACCCGCCCGAGCATCTCTCGGGGTTCTCAACACATTTCTCATAGGATAATTAGTTCTAACGGTTATGGAATGTGTTTCAAAATAATGACGTAATTTGGTAGCGGCGGTAGTTAAGGCTAATATTAATTTTTCAAGATGAGAGTACCTTGTTTCGACATCTAATAAAGACTTACTTACATAGTAAACGAGGATGTTGTTCACCTTGGATTTCCTTCACCAATACGCACTAACAAAGCATTTTCGAGATACGGCTAAATATAAATAAAGATGCTCACCATGTTCGGGTTTGGCAAGTAGGGGTGACGTCATCCAAGATTCTTTAAGTTGTTTGAAGGCCCTTCATGTTGGTCGATCCAATGAAAAAGTTTGTTTTTCTTAATACTTCGTAGAATAACTGCACTTATCGACGATTTGGATATAAATCTATTCAAAGCGGCTACTCTACTGTTAACCTTTGTACGTCTTTGATGTTCTTAGGGGATTCCAAGTTGAGAATGGCTTTGATTTGTTCGGGACTTGCTTCGATTCCCCTCTTGGTCTCCATATATCCCAAGAATTTACCTGCTCTAACACCAAAGTTATACTTCGCTGGATTGAGCTTCATGTTGAAGGCCTTCAAGATGTTGAATGCCTCAAAGAAGGTGCTCCACATGATCTTCAATACGCTTGGACTTTACTACCATGTCGTCTATGTAGACCTCCATCGTCTTGCCAAGTTGATCTTTAAACATCTTGTTCACCAACCTCTGATAAGTTGCCCCTGCATTTTTAAGACCAAATGGCATAGAAATATAACAATATATACCTTCTCGAGTCATGAATCTTTGTATCTTCTTGGTCGAAGGCTCCATTTGAATTTGTTGATACCGGAAGATGCATCCATGAATGTTAAGATGTCGTGGCCAGCTGTCTCGTCAACTAGAGAGTCAATATGAGGGAGAGGGAATGGATCCTTTGGACATGCTTTATTCAAGTCGGTGAAGTCCACGCACACTCGCCACTTACCATTCTTCTTCTCCACCACTACGACGTTAGCCAACCACCTTGGATACTGAACTTCTCTGATCATCTTGGACTTTAGAAGCCTCTCGACTTCGTCTTTTATGATCTGGTTCCGCTCCTGGGCAAACTTCTTTCTTTTCTGATGGACAGGACGGATGGTCGGGTCAATGTTCAACTTGTGAGTAATAATATCCTTGCTTATCCCTGTCATGTCTTCATGTTTCCAAGCGAAACAGCATTTCTGGCTTTTCAGGAACTCGATCAACTCCTCTTCAATTTCGAAGGGTAGGTCTACTCCAACTTGCACTTGGGCCTCAGGATTTGATGCATCAACAGGAACGCTTTTTGTATCATGCTCTACTGCTTCAAGAACGTCCTGGGCCTTTTTCTTTAGTTGCTATGCTGCCGAGGACCGAACTTGCTTTCATGTTGACCTTGTAGCACTCCTTAGAGACTTCTTTGGTTTCCCTTCAACTTGGCAACACCCCCAAGGTGTTGGAAACTTGACGCATTGATGGTAAGTTGATGGTACAGCCTTCATGTTGTGGATCCAAGGTCTTCCCAATATAACGTTGTACGAGGAAGAGCATTCGATCACACAAAACCTCTCCATGGAATTCATACCCTCTAGGTAGATGGGCAACTTGATCTCTCCCACTGTTTGCTTCACCTCACCACCGAACCCTACCGGTACGGATGAATTCTTCACAACTTCGGACAAAGGAATGCCCATATCTTCAAGAGCATGAGTAAAGATGATGTTGGCGAGCCGCCACCGTCGATCGTAATCCGCTTGACTACACAATTGGCAATGCACTGAACAACTAGACCATCATGATGAGGGTCCAACGTGTTATCCTTATCTTCATCTTCAAAAGAAATGATATGACCATACGTGAAGTCACGGCGCCTTGAAGGCAATTCGATTGATCTTCCTTAGAGCTCTTGGCGTAGACGCTTAGCGACGAGTAAGTTGTGCCGCAAATATGAGACCCACTCGAAATAACATTCACTACCTTGGTGGCTGGAGGGGGTGCAACTTTCTCGGAGTCTAGGCATCCCCTGAATCAGGTTCTTTGGATTCACTCCGGACCCTCTTCTTGCCCAACAAATCCTTGAGAAGACCTTTGGACAATAAATGAGCAATCTCTTTCCTTAAGGCGAAACAGTTCTCGGTGGTGTGCCCAAAATCTTCATGAAATGCGCACCACTTGGACTTGTCCTTCCAATTCATTGACTGGTCATTCTTCTTGGGCCATCTTGCTTTATCTCCAAGATTTCCCATGGCGCACAAGATTCCTGCAATGTCCACAGAAAAGCAATATTCAGAAATTTGTGGATAATCATTATCATCTCCTTCTTGATCGTCATCTACAACATGAATTTTAGAAGGTTCAGTTTTAACAGGGGGTTTGCCCCTGTTGGACTTATAGTGATGGGAATCCGATCGTCTGTCAGAGGGCTCAAATAAAGGAGTAGGATTCCTCCCAGTTGATTTCCCCATTGCCAAGCTATCCTCTTCCAATCTGATGACAGGCAAGGCCCTGGTTCTGATCTCCTCAAGTTGTTTCGCCGGATTCATCACCAACTCATTGTAGAACAATGAGTTCTTCTTCAAGCCTATGCGGAATGCCTCCGATTCTTTGTGGACACGTCCAAGTTGGGTATAGTCACTGCCTCCTTATTGAACTGTGCAAATACTCTTTAAGATTTTCGTTAAGTACATTTGCACAATTCTATAAAGATCACTAGTCAACTTGTCAAATGCCCTGTTGCATGAAAACCGATTAATGAACATATTGACAAGTTGAGCATAAGATGAAATAGAGTTTAGAGGAAGCCCGTTAGCCATTTTAAGGCCGGTCTGACAAGGTTGAGCCAAAGCCCCTGCAAAAACATGCTTCTTTAAACATAGGAGTGATACTTATGATATCCATTGATTCCTGATACAACAATACATGCTCTGCCGGATCGGTACTCCCGTCATATTTCTTCATATGAGGGACCGAGAATTTCTTCGGGATTTCCACACTGGCTATTGCTGGCACGAAACGAGACTCGTTGTAGCAAGTTGGGGAGACTTGGTGATATGGCAAGTTGACTCCAGGCATGCTTCGCAGCAACTCTCTAATGGTTTGCATTTCTTTAACAAGTTGGCTTTCTGCGAAAAGAGGAGCAGCATTAAACTGAGGTGTGAAAGTATCGAAAGTATTAAAGAAACTCCCTGTTTTCCCCCTTGAGGGTGTAGCATAAGTGTAGCAAGATGACAGCGCAGGTTGGCTGGTTGGTAAGCTGACTCTTGGTTGTTCGATCGGAATAGATGTCACAATCGTGCTCTCCGTTGGCAAGGTGCCGGACATAGGGATATCTCCGAAATGGCTTGGTCCTGTACCTGTACCAAACAAAGATCTAGGCAATAAAGGTGAAAATGGGGTGGATACTTGAGCTTCAACTTGCTTCCCTTTACGTAGGCTGTCAATGGCATTGAATATCATGGTGTTTGTATGTTCCTGGCCATCCAACCGATCGCTCATTTTTCTCAACATATCGGTCATGTTGGCCAATATCTCCAAGTTGACAGCTTCTGCACTTTGAGGTGGATTACCTTGGGTGTTGGAAACAGGAAGCGGCCGACTCTGACTGCTGGATGATGGATTAACCATTTCTACGCAAATAATCAAAGTTTCCCACAGACGGCGCTGTGAATGTGTGCCCAAAAATTTTTGTTTATTGGAATTCACGCGAGTTTGAAGACATCCGAGTTATTTGAAAAACGGAGTCGCCACGCCATTTTGATTACCTCAAAACTTTGAAAAAAAGGTTTTATGGGTTCGGAGGTTAAGTTACCCCTTGGGAAGAACGTTTGGCGTTCACCCAAAGTGCCTTGCCGGAGCAAGTCTCCCGAGATTTCATTAATCGTGTTTGCTTGCGTGCTTTCTTTGTGTGCATGTGTTTGAGAGAAAAAGGGGGAATGTCCCAAATTATTTTCCGGACGTACAAACCATTTGTTGGTTGTCGCTCGGGATTTCTTGGAATTTATGTATTTGGGATTATGATCCCGTCCTCATCTTATGACTTATGATCATCGCATTTTAAACCTCGGGACCCTCGGGACTTGCGTGATCGAGAGAATGACTCTCTTTTGGTCAAAGATGAGGTTCTTTAGGAAGGAATGTCCTTAGCCCATCAATCCTACGCTTTAAGACGGTCGAGCTCGTATAGAGGCTTCATACTCATTCTTAAGCGATAATCGGAGATATAGGGTTCAAGGTTATCCTTTTCCTAAAGAAATCATGAACCTTTAATGGAAGGAACGATGCAAAGATGAGAACTTTTACACCGGTCCGTTCCAAGGTTGCTAATGGGGACAGGAAATGCATGATGAAAAATGACTCTTTAATGAAAAGATGGCATTTTTGGAATGTAAAGAATGTATTTTGGTTGCAAGGGATGCCTTTTGTGCAAAGAAAAGATTTTTATGTAAAGAATGTATTTTTATGTTGGAAAATAGCATTTAATGCACAAATGATGCATGAAAATGGCAAAGAATGATTTTTTAATGCAAAGTATGCATTTTGAGTATGAAAATGAGTTTTTAAATGCAAAAGATGCATCTTTAATGTGAAAAGTGGTTTTTTTTTAGTGCAAAGGGTGCACCATTAAAGCAAAGATGTCATTTTGGTGAAAAAAGATATCCTTTTAATGCAAATGATGCTGCTCTGTATGCAAATGTTTTAGTTTAAATGCAGATTGGTGCATTAGAAAAGGAAAACATCAGATTGCAGCTGAAAAGATAAGGAGTACGCAAGCGGCTATGTATGTCGCGCGACATAGGCCGCCTATGTCGCGTGACATAATAAGCCATTTTGCGAAGCCTAAACAAGCGAGATTTGCAGAGGTAACAAGGCACCAAAATGGTCAAGTTACTTCACAAACAAATCTCAGAGAGCATGTTTATTGATAATGAACACTTCAAGAGGGTGTGGATATGAGGGATCCACACTCATCTTGAGTGTTCATGCAAAACCAAGTCAAAACAGAGATTTTATATGAAATGTAATGAAATAAAATGCGGATCTGGGTAATATGAAGCTAAAGCATGCAACTTTAATCAGAATACTACATTATCAATGCATGTAACACATAGATTTCATATTCAAAGGAAAATAGAGAGTGGAAAAGGGGTAGAAATTCGTTACCCTTGAAGATCCACAACTCCTATATCAAGTTAGATATAGGAGCCTTCTAGCGTCCTCCTCCGGAGACTGAGTTTAGGCCTTGGATCCTTGAGAACCTCGAGTTCTTGATGTATAGGAAGTGTGGGTGTGTGTGGGAAGTGTGTGTGTGATTAGTTTGGTAGGATTGAGGTGATTTGGGGGGTATGTGAGGAGAGGAGGCTTACGGAGCGTATTCCCTATAGAGGGGACCGAGGGATGGAGGAGGTGTGTTAAAATGAGAGGTGAAGGCCTCTATTTATAGGCTGCCTGCATGGGCTTGTTATGTCGCACGACATAACAAGCCATGACTGTATTCCTTCTAGAAACATGCAAGGTGGCATGGTTCTAGAACTTTTCCTGGCTGGTTATGTCGCACGACATAAGTAGCCACTTCTGGATTCTTCTAGAAACATGCAAGGTGGCAGATTTCTAGAAGGTTTCTCTGGCTGGTTATGTCGCACGACATAAGTAGCCAGATCTGGCTTCTTCTAGAAACGTGCAAGGTGGCAGCCTTCTAGAAGGGTTTTGGGATTAAGAAAAACGTGTTTCTTAATCACCAAGCATTCCCTTCAGCCCTTAAAAGGCTTGGAACAGTTCCGGAATTGTTCCCGAACTTTAGGAAAATCCGGGGAGTTACCGGAAAAATTACCGGAATTGCCGGGAAAATTAACCGGAAGGCATGAGCCAGATTTGGGTACTTACAGAAGCCCCTCGGCAACGTCACTTGCAGGGCGAGTGGGGTTGTCGATAGAAAAGGATCCAATCGGCGAATCTTTGAGACGGATTGGGTGACCAAGTTGGTCGAGTGGTTTGGACCTTTCATGAAAGGCTACCTACGTATCCGGAGGAATCAAGCCATAATCGTAGTTCGGAATTAGGATCCGCCTGGGGAAGGAAGAAGAGAAAATGACCTAGGAGGTCAAGCAATTGATCCTCTTTTGGGGATATGCTAGGAGTGACCCGGGTGGTCGGATATACGAACTTCTATGAGGCGCTTTATCACCGAGGAGTGGCAAAGAAACAGGGTGACCAAAGTGGTCGAATGGCTGGACCTTTTATAAAAGGCTACCTACGTATCCCGGAGGAATCAAGCCTTGATCGTAGTTCAAGCATCACTAGATAGTTAGGAACGATGTCTAGGATCCTTGAGATTTTGACAATTCGGAGGCTGTCACCTGAAGAAGCTAGAGCTTATGGCGCTATCTATTTATGACGGAGATAGAGGTAACTTAAGTTGGGAAACTTGAGCGTACGTCACTATTCGCGGATAGTGATAGCACAAGTTGAAATGATTTGGGCATACGTCACTATTCGCGGATAGTGGTAGCACAATTTGAAATGACTTGGGCATTCGTCACTATTCGCGGATAGTGGTAGCACAATTTGAAATGACTTGGGCATTCGTCACTATTCGCGGATAGTGGTAGCACAATTTGAAATGATTTGGGCATACGTCACTATTCGCGGATAGTGGTAGCACAATTTGAAATGACTTGGGCATTCGTCACTATTCGCGGATAGTGGTAGCACAATTTGAAATGACTTGGGCATTCGTCACTATTCGCGGATAGTGGTAGCACAATTTGAAATGACTTGGGCATTCGTCACTATTCGCGGATAGTGGTAGCACAAGTTGGAATGATTTGGGCATACTCCACTATTCGCGGATAGTGGTAGCACAAGTTGGAATGATTTGGGCATACTCCACTATTCGCAGATAGTGGTAGCACAAGTTGAAATGACTTGGGCATTCGTCACTATTCGCGGATAGTGGTAGCACAAGTTGGAATGATTTGGGCATACTCCACTATTCGCGGATAGTGGTAGCACAAGTTGAAATGACTTGGGCATACGTCACTATTCGCGGATAGTGGTAGCACAAGTTGGAATGACTTAGGCATGCGTCACTATTCGTGGATAGTGGTAGCACAAATTGAAATGATTCGGGTATGCGTCACTATTCGCGGATAGTGGTAGCACAAATTGGAATGACTTGGGCATTCGTCACTATTCGCGGATAGTGGTAGCACAATTTGAAATGATTTGGGCATTCGTCACTATTCGCGGATAGTGGTAGCACAATTTGAAATGACTTGGGCATTCGTCACTATTCGCGGATAGTGGTAGCACAAGTTGGAATGACTTGGGCATTCGTCACTATTCGCGGATAGTGGTAGCACAATTTGAAATGATTCGGGTATGCGTCACTATTCGCGGATAGTGGTAGCACAATTTGAAATGACTTGGGCATTCGTCACTATTCGCGGATAGTGGTAGCACAATTTGAAATAACTTGGGCATACGTCACTATTCGCGGATAGTGGTAGCACAAGTTGAAATGACTTGGGCATACGTCACTATTCGCGGATAGTGGTAGCACAAGTTGGAATGACTTAGGCATGCGTCACTATTCGTGGATAGTGGTAGCACAAATTGAAATGATTCGGGTATGCGTCACTATTCGCGGATAGTGGTAGCACAAATTTAGAGTTTTGACAATTCGGAGGCTGTCACCTAAAAATTATTTCCTTTAACAGAAGCTAAAGCTTACGGCGCTATCTCGTTTATGACGGAGATAGAGGGAGCTAAAGCTAGATGACGTTATTTCTTTATGACGGAAATAACGGAGACTAAAACTAGAAGACGTTATTTCAGAGATTAAAGAAGTAAAAAGAACATGATGATTTTTTTGTAAAGAAAGTCGGATGTATCCTGATAATTTTTGTAAAAGAAGTGAATTAAAAATGCCAAAGGCAAATAAAATGAGCCACGAGGGGGTAAACTTGTAAAATAAGCCTCGGGGGGCACTGGAGGGAAAATTTGATTGAAAAATGCCAGTGGCACAAAGGATAAAACAGGCCTACGGGGGACAAAATTTGTAAAATGGAGCCTTCAGGGGCAAAATTGTAAAAACAGGCCACAGAGGCTTAGTATGTCGCACGACATAAGAGGCCAGGTGAACAAATTCTTTAAAATTCGCACAGTCGTCATTTTGAAAATCAATTGAACTTGAAATTGAGAGGGAGGCGACAGTGAGAAAAGAGAGAGCGACATCAGAGAGGGAGATTCGAGGGAAATCCAACACTTCTTAGTCCGATTCAATTGAAGAATGCCTCCTAGGCTCTATCCGACCAAAAGGGGTTCTCAACACGCCAATTTAGCTACTCGGAGAAAGGGGGTGCAAAGGAATCAACGGCCATTTCTTCCGGAAGCATCAAGGGAGATTTTTACCCACGGCTCGATGAGCATACTTCGGATGTCACGAAGAAGGAAGAGGTAAGAAACCTAGGGTTTCTTGAAAAATTTTCAATTTGTGCGAAATTGATTTGAGCGAGTTTTTCTTGATTCGCATTTGAACTTCATATGGATTGGCCTGTAAACATGAATGAATCTAGGAAATGTAATGCGTAAATGCATGCCATACATTGATCCATTTTGACCTACTTTTTGCTTGAGATGATTTCAAGAAATAGCACGAAATATTGATACTTGTGCCATATTTTCTTGCGGGGATTGCGCACCCGTGGCTCCCGAGGTGATTGGCGAGGCTATGGGATAGCTTGCCGGGTAGCCGGAGCGAGGTGGACTCGCCTAAGGGCATGATTTACGGCTATTTGGGCTAGGGCAATTTTTGAGATGGCGAAGGCCGTCGGGGCACTCAGGAGTGTGGATGCAGTGAGGGCATTCGAGAGAGTTACGGTGGGAGACCACTCACTCATTTCACTTTTCTTGGGGTGAGGCGACGGTCACTCCGCTGGACTTTGCGGTCATCACGGGATCGCCCTTTACGGATGAGCCACTCTACATAGAGGAGCACATGTACGGGAGTTGAGCCCCGGCTATTGCGTGCGATTTTATGGGCTTACTTGGCTTCGTTCCCCACAATAAGAAGGGGAATGGATATGAGTTAGGGTGCTACATGGCACGATTGAGGGGCGGAAGCGGGGACTACCTTTGTGGTAGATGATCCCGTTGAGAGCGGTGAGAGCCGAGAGATTGGCTAGAGCTTTTGTATGGGTAGGCTTTTCCGACATCTTTGTTCATCAACAGCGCATCTACTACTTTGATTTCACTGTTGGAGCTTACCGAGAGCCCGGGATACCGTCGGGAATCCGTCCCGGGGGAGGCGGAGTTTAGGCGAGATGTATTTGGCCCTAGATGACGTCGGTAGAGGGAAGGCGAAGTACTTCACACTGCTTTCATCGGCTTTCGAGGTATTCTCTCACCTTGATCTCTTTTCTTTTGCGCATTTCATTATATCCCTTATTTTCCCTGTTTTGACTTCTTCTTCTCCTTTTCAGGCTTGGGCCTTCGAGTACTTTGGCTGTTATGAGTGGCAGATCAAGGATGAGTTTCCTGCCACCACTTTTCCTGCTCTTCGTCGGTGGACGAAGGATGCCCAGAAAGCAGACCGGGCAGCCGGAGGGCTCGAGGTGCAGGATTACTGCCTCGTATCATGACACGCTGACATGCCTGAGAGGGATTCCACAGAGGCTGAGCTTGTTCCCCTGGACTGGCCGTTATGATGACCTGGATTTGGATCATGCTGCGCACTTGACAGAGTGTCGCAAGCTACTGGTGGGCTTGTCCGGAGATGCCTTGTATCTAGGAGAGAGGGTGTATAGACAGCATGGGCCGAATAGGCATGCTCGGATCCACGATGATCCTCCCGGCTAGGATGTGGCTGCCTCGCCAGTTGACGAATGTAGATGCTTTGATCGTAGGCATGGCAGCACATCTCTACACACGGGAGGGTGACTATACTTTGTACGTGGCCAGGCATCTTCAGTCCCCACAGACCAGGGTTGGTTATGGTGCTCATAGCGCGGGGCCTTCGACTGGCTACGTAGCTAGACCTCCTTTGCCCCCGACTTTCATTGATTATCAGGGTGGCGGTCGCATGAGGCGAGCTCACATTGATATGTCCCAGACTCATCCTCATCTGGTGCTCCCGCGAGGTTCTAGATCTGTAAGTACTGTTCCTTACGCCTCTTTGGATTGCTTGCATCTCTTTTTTGTTATCAAGAACTGCATTCTGATGCTCTTTATGTCTGCTTGTAACGAGGTTTTACGCTCGGGCTTACGAGACATTTGACCGGGGCATATACCGGCGCTGTGGGCATGATTGGCAAGCTCCGAGAAAGGCATGAGTTTACGGAAGAATCGGTGCCGGTCACTGGGTTCGATTGATATCTCTCCACCTGGCCAACCGAGAAGGAAGAAGAGCCGCTCTGATGACGTGGGCACCAGCGGGAGCACTAGAGGACCGACGCCTCGGACAAAGGCTGCAAATGTGCCTCTTCTGAGACCCATTGAGATTGACGATGATGATGAGGATGAGGATGAGGAGAGGCTGAGACGGCTACAGACTACGAGCTTGACTCTACTGTTATCACCGAGCTCGATGACTATTACCGCACGAAGACCATAGCCTATGAGGCACCTTCGGATGACCCTGATGATGAGCCAGAGGAGGCTGAGGATGATGACGAGGATGGAGATGAGGGAGAGGATGATGAAGAGGGTGATGGAGAGGATTCAGAGTAGCCCCTTTTTTCCTAGACATTTGTGGCTTTTGGTTATTGTACCCCCTTTGGGGAAAACACATGTTATTATTTTTTATGCACAACTTTTGGACTTGATCTACTTTGGTTTGAATGTACATTGCTAGCCTTTTCTCCTTTGCACACATTTATGAAATGATGTACGATAAATGGCTAGAACTGAGTGACTTGGATGAATTTTTGGCTTGAATATGAATGCATGAGTGTATATGGGGTAAATGAACCATTCCCTATGCATTTGAGAGGTGAATGGATGGTATTTACAGCCATTGACAAGTCGGGGAGTGCCACAGGGAAACGAGGAAGTTGCGATGTCGATGTCGATGTGGCTAGTTATGTCGCACGACATAAGTAGCCAATCGCCCAGCTTGATTTTGTCGCGTGACATAAGTAGCCAAGACTGCACTTCTCTTACCTTTTGGCCTTGGACTGGAATTGCTGACACAGGTTGGAATTGGGTGACCAAATAGGTCACAAACCTGGTCTCCTTAGGACAATGGCAAAGAGATATTGGTCCCTTAAGGATGGAAATGGGGTGACCTAGGAGGTCAAGCAACCAATCCTTCATAGGAATGTTCCAAATCAAGAGGGGTGACCCATATGGTCACAAAATTGGACTTTTATGAAAAGCTTACGCACCCTTGGAGAATGGAGAAGGGAAAAGGTGACCAATGTGGTTGAATGGCTGAACCTTTATGAAAGGCTACCTACGTATCCCGGAGGAATCAAGCCTTGATCGTAGTTCAAGCTTTACCTAGACAGTTAGGAATGATGTCTAGGATTTTCAACGTTTTGACAATTAGGAAACTGTCGCCTAGAGTTACCTCATTATAACGGAAGTAACGAAGGCGCTTTTGGGAGAAAACGTTATCATTAGCAATTGGCACGTTACTTGAGCCTAGGGATGATTTTTCTCTTGGAAACATGGTAGGGACTGGGCTGGATGCACATAGGGAATGTATTTGGAAATTGTTAAAGACGGGTTTCAAGCAAGTGGGATCGTATTCCTTGGGTGTGGGTGAGCTGCTTGCTTTTATTGAGATGTTGTCAACGTGGACTAGAATTCCTCCTTGGTTTGAGGCCCAGGTTTAAACCTCGGGTCTTGATTAAGGTCCTTTTCTTAAACTCTGGTGCTTGAAGCTGATGCTGACAGGCTTTTACAACCAAGCAGATGTTGAAGTGACCAAACCTTTCTTCTAGGGATGGATGTGACTTATCGGAGCCCCGGTCGGAGGAAAAACTTTCTGCAAAACCCCATGTCTTACTAAAGCAAGGAAAGATCCTTTCATTTGGCAAAGTCCCGGTTGAATGAGCGAGCAGCGAAGTGACTCGGCGAAGCCCGGTCACAGTGACCTAACAAAAATCCCAATCTGAATGGTATTGCGAACGTGATTCGAAATTGATCGACCAAAGGCGAATCCATCTAGGGACCTAGTGAAGAACCCGATATGAACCCTAAACATGGCTAAAGAAGCCCCAGTTTAAAGGAATGACTTGGCAAAGCCCGGGATCGAAAGAGTTTCGAGGCAGTCCTAATGCGAATTGTAGCAGAAGAGGGAAAACCTATCCTTTTTCTTTTTTTTTTTATTTCTATTTTTTTTTTAGTCAACCAGTCAACCTTAAGGAGACGCAGACAAAGAGAAGAATTTTAGGAAGATATGTACATGCAGGGGCATATTTTTCAAAAGGTGGGAATAATCCCGATTTTGTGTTATTTTGACGGCCTTATTTGACGTAGGCACAAAAACTCGCTTTAGGTTTGACTCTTTTGAGAGAGCATAAGCGTAGAAAGGTTGGTAAAAGTGTATGGAAGCCCCTGCTGATAGAAAATTAGTGTTTAGCGCTATCTTTCCTAAGATGTAGAAAAGGAAGACTTGTCAAGACATCTGAAAACTTGTTTTATTTACAATGATCACAAGATTGCTTAAAACCCTTTATTAATGTTCGGGTTATTCAACCACTAATCTCGATATGAACAAACATTCTTATTAATCATGAGGAGAAAGCCAACCAATGTCGCGGATCAAGGTTGGCTGGGTGTGAAAGAAAGGTTTGTGTATAAGGAGGTCATTGATGAGACCGGGTTTTACGGGATTTGACTTGTGTCCATGGGAGAGGTCATTTGATGAGACCGGGTTTTCGGTAATTTGGATATGCTTATGACCGGACCATTGCTGGTTGCCTACGTTCCCCTCATTGTGAGGAGCTCAGGTCGCCGTAGTTCGGCCTTGGCCGGACTGTGTTTGGCTTTGGGAAATGGGATTTGTGGTGCCTTTAGTAAAAAGGCTAGGATGAGATGATGATGAGGCATGGGCCTCGGGATGATTCCTTGACCAAGTCATTCTTGGGCCGCCAATAACGATTGCTTCCAGGCTCATGAAATGCTTCTGGCTTTGCTTTGACCGCCCCATTGTTATCGACAACTTTGTTCTTCGAGCTTTGACTTTGCTTGTCCGTCAAGCTTTTGATTGGCGGTGCTGGGTCCTTGGCCTCATTTTTTATGTGCAACCCTGTTTTTTGCCTAGACTGCCCCTTTTCTGGGATTTTCAGCCTAGCTGGGCATTACTCTTTTTGCACTCAGATTTTTTTTATATGTGCAACCCTGTTTTTTTTTTTTTTTCTGAAGCACTTGAGGACCAAGGCGAGCCCCTGCTTGAACATTCTTGGAAAGCTCTTAGGTTGTTATGGGGTCAATCTTTCGAAGCTGAGCGGCCTTTTGTTGTCCCTTGTTGCCGCCGTCGTTGACTTGGTCAAGGTGATGGTGAGGACATGGTTTGAGAAATTGTATGGCTTTGATGAAGGCCTTTTGTGGGGTAAGGAAAGTGTATGGCTTGATGGCATTAGTTGACTTTCTCACACTGATTAATCGGAACGTGAATTATTTCGAGAGATTGTTTGTTGAGCAATGCAAGTGATCATATAAAATAAAACCATTTCATTAAATGTAATGTAGGTGTGCAAATAATGTCTTAAGTCTAGCAAGAAAAGAAGAAGACTCTTTTATAGAAAATTGAAGACTAGTTACAATGTCCGAGGAGGACTTGATTGAAAGAGAAAAGTACTAGAACCTACGAAGGTTGACTGAGAGACTATATTCTCCTTTTTTTTTTTTTTTTTTTTTTTTTTTTTAAATCTTACTCAAGGATAAGTAGACCCTAATCTAGCTACTCTTCGCCGGTTGGGTTTGCCCGGGGAGCTTGAGCTTTCCTTCGTAGATCAGCCACTGAATTTCCTTCTTCAGATCCACACACTTGTCTGTCACATGACCATAATGCTTGTGATACTCGCAGAACTTGGTCTTGTCAACTCTACTTGAGTTTCTTGGCTTATAGCTCTCGAGAGGTGTGAGAAGGCCTCGTTTCACCAAATCGTTGAAAACTTTGCTCATGGGCATCCCAAAATCATCGGTGCGTTTCGACCTTGTATCTCTGAATCGACCTCTTATCATAACTTTCTATTTTTGGCCAATGAAGATTCTCGAGCTTCCCGTCTTTTATCAACTTCTGGATCTCATGACTCAAATAGGTGCAATCATCCGTGTTGTGCCCATGGTATCGATGGAAAAGACAATGCTTGGACTCATCCAACCGAACATGGGGATTCCTGGGTTTCCAATTCTCCAGTGGCTTTATCAGCTTTTCTTTTATCAGCTTTTCCAGCATCTTGCTTAAAGACATCTCCATGTTGTCAAAATGAAAGGAGCGGAGTTTTTTGGAGACCTTGTTGTTCTCGAAACCCGGATTTCCATTGTTCAACTGGTTCCATTGTTGGATTTGGCTGAAGGAGGCTACGACACTCTTTCCTTTGTGAAGAACTGGTGCTGAGCCGGGTATGGTGGCTGCTTGGTGTTGGTGGCATTGGATTATGCTTGGTGGAGTCATCTCCTTGCCTGGTTCGACATCTTGGGTCAAGGGAGTATTGACACTCATCATGAGGTCAAGCTTCTCCTGCATTTGTTTCATTTGCTCCATCAACATCGCCACATGGGGGTCAACGGGGATTCTCGGGTTACCGGAATTCGCAAAAGGACTCTTATCAGCAGAGGGAACCACAGTAGCAAACTGACGGCTGAATTCATTAAGTCCGGTAGGTAACAGCTGAAAACTCGGTTCATCCTTTGGCAACTCATGATCGCATTCAGGCGGGTATAGGGGCTTCAGAACATAGCCACATATCTCAAACTGATTATGTGAGGTTGGAGCATAAACTGGCAGGTATTGCTGAGACTGAGAAACAGGTGGGGTGAAGCCCAATCCGTTCTGAGGAGCTGAGGGCGATGGAGCCCCAATGAGCTGGGATGTTGGAAAGGACTGAGGAGAAGTGGTCCTTGGCAAGGGATCATATGTGGATGGAGGAAGGTATTGGTTATAGGCTGGGGGAACTGAGATGGCTACTTCTGGAGTCTCATCTTCGACCACTACCAGAGAACCGTTGGACTCAATTGTTACTTGGATTCCATTGCGGCGGAGAGCACCGATGAGCAATGACAGCTGCTCTTCATGATCCTTCTGGGCATTTTCCAAAGCCAGGACTAACTCTTCCTTCCTAATCATCTGATTTCCCATACCCTCACTGTTTTCTGTCAAATCTGCCATTCTGACTCTCGAACCGATGAACCGTCTCGAACCGAAAAGCCGCCGACCCAAGACTCTCGCTCACTTCTTTTTCGCTGCGGGAAAGGGATAGGCAAGGTTTAGACTCGGGGATAGGTAAGGTTTAGACTCGGGGATAGGTAAGGTTTAGACTCGAAGGTAAGTGTTTAGGCTGAAGGCTCAAGTAACATGCCCTTATCGCTTTAACTTTTGCTCGAAACGCATTTTCTCCTAATCCTAATTGATCGGAAAAGATGAGACCTTGAAAGGTCAAGATTGGAAGTAGAGATCGGACCGAAGGGGGTCACGATTAAGGATATGACCATGAAAGGTCGAGATGGAAAAATCTGAAATCGGACCGAGGAGGTCTCGATTAGGGGTTTGACCATGAAAGGTCGGGATAGAAAGTCGGAAATCGGACCGAGGAGGTCTCGATTAAGGATTTGACCATGAAAGGTCGAAACGGAAAACCGGAGATCGGACCGAGGAGGTCTCGATTAGGGTTTGACCATGAAAGGTCGGAATAGAAAATCGAAAATCGGACCGAGGAGATCTCGATTAGGGTTATCAGAGATAGGAAAATGCAATTATGATTACATTAATTGTTCAAATTTACTTAAAACAATGTCTTTTATTAATTTCTATTTGGTTGGAAAAGGGGGTTTGCCCTTCTTTTTCGCAACTACTCTAGATCCTGGATCAGTGGGTTCCGTCACTACGTCTATAAGCCCCTCGTATTCCACCTGTATTTCGACCTCCCAGGGTGGACAGCCCCGGGCGAGGGTCCTATAGGGCACGCGGATCCCACCGACCGAGAGTAAAGAACGCTCCTAACGGGTCTAGCGGGTCATAGGACCTTTCAACGCACGAGCGATGCAGATTATAGTCAAGGCAATACCGGGAAAGTCTCGTCTCTCTGCCTTGACGGAGTTTTGGCAGAGTTTCGCTTGAGCGAATGACGTTTTGACTTTTGGTAATGTCCGAGAGAATAATAGGCATGGGTCGGGCGGTAAAAGCCGGATGACACAGTGTCACATTGAACTTCGTTGCATACGCAGTGCGTGAGTCAGAATTGAAGTCAATGCCGGTCAAGATCTTGCCAATTTTTCCTTGTCGGAACTTTGGCAGAGCTTCGCTTGAGCGAAAGATCTTTTGATTTTTTGGCAAGGACTCGGTCTTGACTCTTACGCATTTCGTGTGGGTCAAGGTCAAAGTCAATGTCGGAGTCAAGATCCCACCAATTTTTCCTTGTCGGAATTTCGGCAGGGTTTCGCTTGAGCGAAAAATCTTGGCTTCCGTTATGAGCTAAGGCTTGACCTTTACGTGGGTATGCAACTGGGCTATATGACACGGACTAGACCAAAAACCAACCAAAAGTCACGGTTTTTTGAAACGTGTGACACGGACTGTGCATTGGTCGACACCGGGCCGCCATGGGGAGGTTGGGATGATTCCGTGCGCGCCCGGAGCATCGTAAGGCTGTCCGTGACTCGCAGTGAACCACCCTCGGGTTTGAAGGACGTGCGTGCAAAAGTGTACAGGATATATCAGGTGCGCGTAGTGTGCGGTCTCCTAAAAATGTTCCTTTTTGAGTTAAAACAGAAATTTTCATAAATGTGTTTTAAAGGAATGATTTTCGGGACGGGGAAAAAATGCAACACATAAGCACGTAAATTTTCTGGGAGCCCCAGTCAGTCATGGAGCTGAGTAGCCCCAAGCTGCTAGGACTGCCAGATTAACCATGATTTTTCCTGGTGGAATTGCCACTGAGGTCGTATGGTCAGAATCCTATGAGGATTGAGCCGTACGACTGCATGGATCAATTTTCCAGGTTCCACTCCTTTTGCTATTTTTCGGGTTGTTTCCCGTTCAAAGTATGCACAGATTCCAAGATGCAAATGATGCAATGCATGGTAAAGAAAGCAAGCACGATTAATGAAATCGGCGATGGGAGTCTAACCCGCTTCAAAGGGAAAAGCTTTCTTCTATATTTTTTTTCAAAATTATTTTTTTCGAAAAAGGGATACTGGTACGTGGGATTGTTAAACCACCTTGTTATCCCAAGCCCCGGGTTAGGGAGCGATACAGGAAGGGTAAGTGGGGTCCACCTATATACCAAGTATCGATTTTTGTTTTGAAAATAAAGCTTTTCTCCTTTGGGTTTCCCCAGCGGAGTCGCCAAACTGTGAATGTGTGCCCAAAAATTTTTGTTTATTGGAATTCACGCGAGTTTGAAGACATCCGAGTTATTTGAAAAACGGAGTCGCCACGCCATTTTGATTACCTCAAAACTTTGAAAAAAAGGTTTTATGGGTTCGGAGGTTAAGTTACCCCTTGGGAAGAACGTTTGGCGTTCACCCAAAGTGCCTTGCCGGAGCAAGTCTCCCGAGATTTCATTAATCGTGTTTGCTTGCGTGCTTTCTTTGTGTGCATGTGTTTGAGAGAAAAAGGGGGAATGTCCCAAATTATTTTCCGGACGTACAAACCATTTGTTGGTTGTCGCTCGGGATTTCTTGGAATTTATGTATTTGGGATTATGATCCCGTCCTCATCTTATGACTTATGATCATCGCATTTTAAACCTCGGGACCCTCGGGACTTGCGTGATCGAGAGAATGACTGTCTTTTGGTCAAAGATGAGGTTCTTTAGGAAGGAATGTCCTTAGCCCATCAATCCTACGCTTTAAGACGGTCGAGCTCGTATAGAGGCTTCATACTCATTCTTAAGCGATAATCGGAGATATAGGGTTCAAGGTTATCCTTTTCCTAAAGAAATCATGAACCTTTAATGGAAGGAACGATGCAAAGATGAGAACTTTTACACCGGTCCGTTCCAAGGTTGGGGGAAAGGGGAAATGCATGATGAAAAATGACTCTTTAATGAAAAGATGGCATTTTTGGAATGTAAAGAATGTCTTTTGGTTGCAAGGGATGCCTTTTGTGCAAAGAAAAATTTTTTATGTAAAGAATGTATTTTTATGTTGGAAATAGCATTTAATGCACAAATGATGCATGAAAATGGCAAAGAATGATTTTTTAATGCAAAGTATGCATTTTGAGTATGAAAATGAGTTTTTAAATGCAAAAGATGCATCTTTAATGTGAAAAGTGGTTTTTTTTTAGTGCAAAGGGTGCACCATTAAAGCAAAGATGTCATTTTGGTGAAAAAAGATATCCTTTTAATGCAAATGATGCTGCTCTGTATGCAAATGTTTTAGTTTAAATGCAGATTGGTGCATTAGAAAAGGAAAACATCGATTGCAAATTAAAAGATAAGGAGTCTCGCAACCGGCTATGTATGTCGCGCGACATAGGCTGCCTATGTCGCGTGACATAATAAGCCATTTTGCAGAAGCCTAAACAACTGAGATTTGCAGAGGTAACAAGGCACCAAAATGGTCAAGTTACTTCACAAACAAATCTCAGAGAGCATGTTTATTGATAATGAACACTTCAAGAGGGTGTGGATATGAGGGATCCACACTCATCTTGAGTGTTCATGCAAAACCAAGTCAAAACAGAGATTTTATATGAAATGTAATGAAATAAAATGCGGATCTGGGTAATATGAAGCTAAAGCATGCAACTTTAATCAGAATACTACATTATCAATGCATGTAACACATAGATTTCATATTCAAAGGAAAATAGAGAGTGGAAAAGGGGTAGAAATTCGTTACCCTTGAAGATCCACAACTCCTATATCAAGTTAGATATAGGAGCCTTCTAGCGTCCTCCTCCGGAGACTGAGTTCAGGCCTTGGATCCTTGAGAACCTCGAGTTCTTGATGTATAGGAAGTGTGGGTGTGTGTGGGAAGTGTGTGTGTGATTAGTTTGGTAGGATTGAGGTGATTTGGGGGGTATGTGAGGAGAGGGGAAGCTTCTGGAGCGTATTCCCTATAGAGGGGGACTGAGGGATGGAGGAGGTGTGTTAAAATGAGAGGTGAAGGCCTCTATTTATAGGCTGCCTGCATGGGCTTGTTATGTCGCACGACATAACAAGCCATGACTGTATTCCTTCTAGAAACATGCAAGGTGGCATGGTTCTAGAACTTTTCTGGCCGGTTATGTCGCACGACATAAGTAGCCACTTCTGGATTCTTCTAGAAACATGCAAGGTGGCAGGTTTCTAGAAGGTTTCTCTGGCTGGTTATGTCGCACGACATAAGTAGCCAGATCTGGCTTCTTCTAGAAACGTGCAAGGTGGCAGCCTTCTAGAAGGGTTTTGGGATTAAGAAAAACGTGTTTCTTAATCACCAAGCATTCCCTTCAGCCCTTAAAAGGCTTGGAACAGTTCCGGAATTGTTCCGGAACTTTAGGAAAATCCGGGGAGTTACCGGAAAAATTACCGGAATTGCCGGGAAAATTAACCGGAAGGCATGAGCCAGATTTGGGTACTTACAGGCGCCAAATTGTTTTGGTCAAATTTCAACAAGCGAATTAGATGAGAAGAAAAGTGACTAAAGTGATATGAATCTAGGTACAATGATTATCAAGTTGAATAGAAATGGACACGAATGGTTTGTTGACTAGGGAAAGCCCTTGAACAACTTGTTCGCCGGCATAAAACCCCGGGAGGATTTGGCTCCTACCTTGACCGAAAGTTTACTAAGAATTCTCTTGAGATTATAATGCTAAGAGCGTATGAAAAAGGGAGCTTAAGCTAGTGAAGAACGTGTGTGTAAATACAGTGTATCTCTCCCTTTTATACCTCAAAATAAAACTAATTAACAAAGAAGGATTATGCGCCTATAAAATCGGGGAAGAGGTTGATCACATAGAGATATATTCGCCATTTATTGTTTGAGGGAAAAGATAAGGTCCATTGCCGAAGAAACGTGGTTGAACTGGTCTTTATTTCCTCCGGCACATGTCCTATAAAATAGGAAAAGCGTTACTGCGTCCCAACCTGGAGAGGGCCAAGTTGTAAATAGAACAACTCAAGTTGTTAGTACCAAGTTGTTAGGCGTAAGTTGTAAAACATATTGACTGAAAAATGTAGGGCCCAAGCCCAAATATATAAACTCTAATGCTAAAGAATTTTAGATAAGTTTGCGGCATGCCCAGAAGACTAGTTTAATTTTATGGGGGTGGTGAGAATGGAATTGCAGGGATAGTTGTGGGGAGGGTAGGAAGAGATATTGCTGGCAATGTGGGATTTAATAATGTCGGGACTGTTGGGAGTGTAGGCAATGATGTGGCAAGCAGTGGTGTCAATGTGGCTGCTGGCAGCGAAGGCAGAGTTGGCAATGTGACCGTAGGAAGTGTAGGCATTGTTGGCAGTGTGGGTAAAGTAGCTGTAGGCAAAGTGGGCACGGCAGTGTAGAAGTTTGCTAGGAAAAATAGGAGTGTATATAAAAAATAGCTTTAAATAAGAATAAATGATCGGAAAATTATTTTATAAAAATGAAATAAGTTGAGGTAAGAGTTCCACTCTTTTTCCGTAATACAATATTGCCCCGTTTATGAGTGTTCATGGTCTATGACATTTGTCTCCAAGATACAAAGACTTTTGAAATTTTAGATTGCAACACAACAAATCCGAAACTATCGGACGAACTACTGAATACTTGGGATCTTCTTGGACTAGAATGCAAATACTCTGAGCGCTAGGATGCTTTGAGAATGCTAGAATGATTGTGGATGTGTTGATTACTGAAATGAGGAGTAGGGGGTCCTATTTATAATTGTTGAAGAGATGGGATGCCCTTTGAAAATACAATGGCACCCGGTGGAATCTGCACCGTTAGATCTAATCTTGATGGATGGCTTAGATCAGACGGATCGACCTAGCAACCGACCCCTTGTTTGAACAGACTTGGGTCACAGCCCGCCCAACCACCTATCATCCTTCCAAAATGTTCTCGACCAACGGCTCAACGAATCTGACCCGGACCTTAGCCCAAGCCGAATCGGATCACCCCCGAGCCGAATCTTGACTAAGCGCATTCTGAAACGAAGTGGACTGAACCACCTCTGAGCCAAATTTAAAAGTTTAACAGCTCCTAGCGACCGATTCGAAGTGCAAAGTGCACCCTAAAGTGCCCAATGTGGCCATCACGGTCTGCGGATGGTGCTTATAGCTAGTTGAGTTGGGGGTAGGAGAGTTCACATTAATAAGTGTTAGGACATAACTTTGATCAAAGTCTTAGTTAGTTGGTTTTGATAAAGGAATATATATATAGAACATGGTTTATATCAAAAGAGGAAATCTGTTATATTCATCTTTCGCCTTATCTCGATGCCTATGAGTCTCGACAGTTTATGATTCTCTCTTATACATTGGTTACATTCAATCAATAACATGAATCATATTCCCTCTCTTAGCTATCAAGATCATCAAGTACATCTCTACCCTTATTAGAGAACATCTCTCGATAGCTAAGCCTTAGTATGATCTCGACAAATATGACTTCATTCCTCTCGATAGCCATCACTGCCTCATTCTCTCGCTACCACAATATCAACCAAGGTGGAACCTTGATCTTCACAAACCTGTCAAGTTCACCATTGAAGACCAATGAAGACCACTCAAGACCTTCCGAAGCTCACCAAGCCACTCATGAAGACCTGCAAGTGGACAAGTGGGGCAAAGACCAGCCAAGGCTCATTAATGAAGCCGCAACAATATATTCCAACGGCTACATTGAAGGGTATAAATAGAGGAGTTCATCCTCTACACAATATACTCTTGAAAAATACTCTTTTTCACAAATTCATAAACCTCTCCCTTACATCCCTACACACAAATCCCTACACATAAATCCCTACCCTTCAAACACTTTTCAAACCAAAACCTTCAAACAAAACCCCGTTTCAACAACAAACAACCCTAGTGTGTTAATTCACAAATTCCAAATCCTAAGACTGTACTTTAGGTGTAGAAATACTTGTAAACACTCAAGACCGTTTCTTGAGTGTATTAGTTGTTTTTGTAAAAACTTGAGACTGCACTTCAAGTTGTAAAAGCACTTAAGATCGTACTTTAAGTGTATCCCTAGTTGGTCGTACTAATTAGGAAGAGGAAGTTCAAGGAACTTGCCTTATCAATCATTTGTAATTCTTGTTGATTAAGATTATAATAAAATTGATCTCACTTGTCAAGATTGACAAGTGGGGGTGGATGTAGGAGTGAACTCAACCACTTTAAATTCCCTGTGTTATTACATTTCTGCAAACACATTCACACACTTGCATTATTTTATTGTGTTCTTTGTCCTATCATTATTTCAAGCTTCACTTATTCCGCTGCACAATTCAACTAATATCTGACAGCTAAGTCAAACCATAGCTGTCTGATCATCTACATATCAATCAAGGGCCTTTCAATAAGGTGTAATGAATTTCCTTCTCTTAGCAATGTGGGATATGACTTTTCATTTCAATTTCTCTTCAACTATCAATATAAGGTGCTCACTTTATCTAGATCTGATCATAGAAAAGATTCTCTTCAAGGCTTGCTCCCGTATAGCTTATGTGGGTCCTCTTAATTTCTCATTCACCCGAAATTGATTTTGAGAAAATAAATATACAATCTTAATCTACACTAAAAGTAGAATAATTATTTGCAACTTATTTCCATTTTTACAAAATTGAATTTCTTAGAAACTTGGTCAAACATTGGTCAAACACCAATTTTCAAACCAATTTCCAACAATCTCACACATGAATGAAATTAATGCATGAATGCAGACACTTAAGAAAATCCCGACGAACTGTTATCGCATTGGGGTATGTAGCTTCCGGCTTTGAACCATCCCTAGTAAGATGTTATCGGATTTACTTGCTGCTCAGTGAACGCGATGTCTTGAATTGGTCAGCGTTTTGTGTAAACCAAGACAATAACATTTACATGATAACAATTCCAATATCTTTCGTTTTCATGTTGTGTTGAATTCGACCCTGGACCATATCTTGGTTTCACAGGGGATCTCCTATAAAGAGTATCCTGCCATACTCCACCTTTAGAAGGTATATAAATCATTAAAATCTTTAAGCTTACCCTCATCACACGTCTGCAGAGTTTAAACACTTAGACAACTTATGAGAATAGGTCATAAAGAGTTCCAAGTGTTCTACTAGAATATCCATAACTTAGTTGTCTCATTAAACCAAGTTTGCGGGATCTCCACTCATCATGGTTGAGTTACCGCTATGAAATTCTTTGTTGTGTGGGAAATTCTCCTTACAACAGTGTACATCTGATCTCTGTTTATTCCCTTAGTAAACAGATCCGTTATATTTTCTTTTGACTTAAGATAGTCAATGGAAATTATCCCATTAAAGATCAGTTGTCTTACTGTATTATGCCTCCTTCGTATGTGTCGCGACTTCCCATTGTACATACATCTTTTAGCTCTTCCAATAGCTGACATGCTGTCACAATGTACCATAACATGAAGTAATTTCTAAGCCCTTCAGCTTCTTCTTCAACCTTATCTAAGGCAATAAACTCTGACTCCATTGTGGAACGAGCTATACATGTCAGTTTACAGGATTTCTAGGACATGACTCCTCCACCAATGGTAAACAAATAACCACTTGTGGACTTTGAATCTTTCGTGTTTGATATCCAATTTGCATCACTGTAACCTTCTAATACAACCGGATATCTTGTAAAATGTAATCCATGACTTATGATATGCTTCAAATACCTAAGCACTCTTATCAGTGATGACCAATGATCTTTACTTGGATTACTTGTGAATCTGCTCAGCTTGCTTACTGAGTATGCTATGTCTAGTCGTGTACAGTTTGTCAAGTACATCAAACTGCCTATAACTCTAGCATACTTTAATTGTCATACTGGGTCACCTCTATATTTGGCTAAATGTAGACTTAGATTTACCTGAGTCTTTGCCAGAGGTAAATCAAATGCATTGAATTTCTTAAGGACATTCTCTATATAGTGATATTATGATAAGACAATTCTGTTATTTGTCCTAGAGGTCTTTATCCCTAGAATATAACATCTGCTTGACCTATATCTTTCATGTCAAAGTTTTTCTTTATTTTCATGATTATATCATGATTACTTCCATTGATTAGCATGTCATCCACGTATAGACAAACAATCATGCAATTATCAGGTATGCCCTTAATGTATACACATTTTTCACCCTCATTAATTTTGCGTTGGACAACATAGTTCGATCAAACTTCTCGTGCCATTATTTTGGTGCTTGTTTAAGACCGCACAATGATTTGACAAGTTTACACACCTTTTGTTCTTGTCCATGTGCAACAGACTCTTCAGGTTGTTGCATATAAATCTCCTCATCTAACTCTCCATTTAGAAAGGTCGTTTTCACATCCATTTGATGTATCTCAAGGTTATGCAAAGATGTAATAGCAATGAGAACACGGATGGACGTGATCCTTATCATAGGAGAATATGAATTGAAGAAGTCATATCCTTCCTTTTGTTTGAACCCTTGAGCTACCAATCTGGCCTTGTACTTGTCAAAAGTCCCATCTGCTTTGTACTTCCTTTTAAGGATGCATTTGCAATCCAATAGTTTGCATTTCGGAGGAAGATATACTATCTCTCAAGTATGATTTTGCACGATGGACTCAATTTTACTATTGTTAGCTTCCTTCCAGAGAGGAGTTTCTGGACTAGATAAAGCTTCTTGCAATGTCGTTGGTCCATCATCTAACAAGTAAGTTAGAAAGTCAGGACCAAAGGTCTTAGCTACCTTTGTCCTCTTACTTCGCCTTGGTTCTTCATATTTTTGAGATGAATTAATAACAGTTTTATAAGTTCTTTTGTTCAAACTTTCTTCATTATTTTCCTTGCATGGAAATTTAGTTTCAAATAATACCGCATTCCTTGATTCAATAGTCATTCCTGCTTTTATATCAGAAATTTCAGACTTGTGCACCAAGAATCAATATGCACTACTATTGTTTGTATATCCAATGAAAACGCAATCAATGGTTTTGGGTCCTATTCTTACCTGTTTAGGTTTAGGTATCTCTACCTTTACTAGGAACCCTCACACTTTAAGATAATTGTAGGAAGAATTTCTTCCTTTCCATAATTCATATGGAGTTATATCTTTATTCTTTTGTGGTAACTTGTTAAGACTGTGGTTAGCCGAAAGGATTGCTTCCCCACATGTTGTCGGGTAAGCCAGAGATGTTCAACATTGTGTTCATCATCTCCTTAAGAATTTTGTTTTTCCTTTCAGCGACAACATTTGATTAAGGGGTGTAAGGAGCAGTCGTTTGATAAATAATGCTAGAGTCCCAACAAATATCTTCAAACGGGGCTACATACTCTCCACCTCTATCACTATGAATCTTCTTAATTGTTAAATTAAATTGATTCTCAACCTCATTCTTATATCCTTCGAAAGCTTCTAAAGCTTCATATTTGCTTTTCAAAAGATACACATAACAATATCTGGTGCAATCGTCAATGAATTTTATAAAGTACTTTTTTCCACCTCTAGTTTGCACAAGTTTTAAATCACAAATGGCCATATGGACTAACTCTAGAGGGTTAGTACTTCTCTCAACCGTAGGGAAGGAAGATTTAGTCATTTTAGCTTCCACACATATTTCACACTTATTTCCTGAATTAAATTTCATTTTAGTAAATTTAAATTTACTTACCTACTTAATGAATTTAAATTCACATGCCCTAATCTATCATGCCATAAATTAGAACTCTCAGTCAAACAAGCAGAAACATCTTTATTCTTCGCCTCAGGGCGTAAAACGTTCATTACATTCATTTTAAAGAGTCCGTTGTCAAGGTACCCATTTCCTATGAACTGACTACCTTTGGTCATTGCAAACTTACAGATTCAAATACTAGTCTAAAACCATCCTTGCTCAATAAGAATTTGGACACATGATTCTTGCGAATGTCTGGGACATGCAGCATATCCACGAGTGTCAGTTCGCAGAAAGTCATCATCAGCAAAACCTTTCCAAGTCCTACGACATTGGAACTATTAGAGTTTCCCATGTACACCTTCCTTCCATTGATAAGAGTGTATGACGAAAAGCTCTTCTTATCAGCACATATGTGGCGGGTAGCTCCAATGTCTATCCGCTATTCTCTTGGGTTGTCATCCAACTTTGCTAAGTTGGCTTCACACACCATCACTTCTAAATCAAGCCCATTCAACCTTTTAATGATGTTGGCTTGATTCCTATTTCCCGTTTATCTTATTGGGATATGACAATCTTTTGCTAAGTGACCGGGTTTGCTACAGTTGTAGCAAGTCTTGTAGCCGGTCTCTTGAACCTTATAGTCCTGTTCCAAAGAGTTCCACAACTCCTTGGCTATCTTCATTCACGAGACAACACTCTCTGTAAATGGCATCATTTAGCCCACTCAAGATATAAATTCTACATATGAGATCACTATGATCTCATGCCTCCTTGGCTATCTGCCTTTGTGGATCAGGATCATCAACCTGGATAGCAGAGGGGTCCTTTTTCACGAACTTCAATTGGTTAAGGGTAGTCAAGTAAAATAGCATGTTCTCCTGCCATTTCTTGAAATCAATGCTTGTGAACCTTGCAAGTTTCTTGCCAAGTGTTGGATAAGTCAGAGTAGGAGCATGAGAGATAAGAGGAGCAGGAGCAGAGCCGGAACCAAAAATCTTTTTAGAAGCCATTCTTTAAATACACAAAATGTTGTCTTACGATTGTTGGGAAAAATAGTAGTGTATTTAAAAAATAGCTTCAAATAAAAATAAAATAAGTCGAGGCAAGTGTTTAACTCTTTTTTCGTAAGACAATATTGCCCCGTATACGAGTGCTCACGGTCTACGACAATTGTCTCCAAGATACAATGACATTCGGAATTTTGAATTGCAGCATAACAAATCTGAAACTATCAGGCGAACTACTGAATACTCGGGATTTTCTTGAACTTGAATGCAAATACTTTGAATACTATGATGCTTTGAGAATGCTAGAATGCTTGTGGATGTACACTACTAGAAACTGGGTCTTTAGCGATGGAAGTATTAGCGGCGAAATATTTTCGTCGATATATAGCGGCGGAAAGGAAGCTATAGCGGCGGAAAAAATTTGGTACTGTTTACACCGACGGAATTTAAGTCCGCCGGTAGAGTCCGCCACTAAAACGAATATTCAGCGAATATTCGTTCCAATACCGCCACTGATGTATGTTCAAACTGTACCGCGGAATAATCCGACGGTAGAAATTTATCAGCGGCGGAATTATTCCATCGGTGGTTAATTAGCAAATTGGCGGACAACCGACGGATTAATTCCGCCGCTGAGTATGCAGCATCGACGGAAATACTGCTTTAGGGGCAGAAATTTTCGCTGCTAAAACATATTTTTCTGGTAGTGTATATAATTATTTCATGTGTTGATTACTGAAATGAGGAGGAGGGGGCCCTATTTATAGTTGTTGAAGAGTTGGGGTGCCTTTTTGGAATAGTCACAATTGGCACCCAGTGGAATTTGCACTGTTAGATCTGATCCTGATGGATGGCTTAGATCAGACGAATTGACCCAACAACTGTCTCGCCTGTTTGAACATACGCCGGTCACGACCCGCCTAACCACCCATCATCCTTCCAAAATGTTTTCAACCCATGGCCTAACGAAATCTGGCCCAGATTGAACCTTAGCCCAACTGCCCGAATTGGACCACCCCGAGCCGAACCATGACTAAACCCGTTCTGAACCAAAGTGGACTGAACCATCTCTGAGCCAAATTTCGAAAGTTTAAGACTCCCTAGCTCCCATGGATGCGTAAGTGCAAAGTGCGCCTTTGCAGGTGCGGATGGTACGATCCTTATAGCTACCAATGGGCAAGGAGAGCAATTGATTACTATATCCATGGGTGCTCACATTAATAAGGTGCAATGAATTTCCTTCTCTTAGCAATGTGGGCGACCGCACAAGATGAAGATTAAAAAACCGTGAACTTTTTGTACAAGTGGGCGGCCGCTCAGAACCAAAGTGGGCGACCGTCCAGCCCCCGTAAATCAGAATTTCAGTTTTCTTTTTCAAGGAGGATTCTACCCGTTTTTCCTAATTTTCACCTCCCTTTTGCCCTAATATATATATGTAAAGCCAACACCCTTTTATGATGCTTTTTATTCTATTTTTTAGAGGTTGTAATCAAGATTCAAGGATTTTGTTTGCTTTTCATCAATCAATCCAGGTTTTATGTTTTTAATTTTATCTCTTATATCTATTGCTCTGGGTATGAGTAGCTAAATTCCTTTTTCGCGGATTGGATGTAGCGACTATTAAATTCTTATGCTAGCCATGTTTTAATTCTTCCCACGCTTTTCTTGTTCTTGTTCAATGGAATTTGATTAATTCGTTTTTAGACTTCAACAATATTGATTGGTATTGTTGGTCTTTAAATTATTAGGGTTTAAACTATTGCACTTGCGTGGATAGTTTTTACATTGACCTAGATTCCATTGAATAGATCTAATTGAAGACCTTGCGAAAATCAAAAGGATCTAAAATCATTTGTTCCATGGTTTTTAATGTATTACTTGTATGTTTTGTAGACCTTGTGGAAAACATCACATCGAAGTAATAATAGGGTTGTAACCCGGCCATCTAACCGTCCCAACTCTTTTTAAGGTGAACGATTTCATGAACAAGATTAGTAATTGTTTTTTTTTAAATCAGGATAGGAAGGAGATAGTTGTGAAACCCAATCCGTGAATCCTTGTCAATTTTTATCTCATTATCTTTTTTATTTTCATTAGTTTAATTTCTTTGTTATTCTAGTTTAAAAACCAAAATCAAACCCCTCTATTACTTTTTACATTAACTAAACCAAATTGTTCACACACAAATCTAAGTGGTTCGACCCTTACTTTTGAATATTGCTACTTCGGTAACTTGTACACTTGCAAGGAATTTTTATTACATGAGGATTTTATCCTTCAAGTTTTTGGCTCCGTTGCCGGGGATTTGTTGTGATTTGAATAAGTTTGTTTAGTCGGTGTATGCTTGGTCGGCGTTCTTTGAGTCCTACTTTGGAGCCATTGAATGAAGACATTGATAGGTTAGGTCGGCGTTTGAAAGAACTTAAATTAAAAGAGGGCCATCCCCTCGAAAGTGACCTAAATACTTCTTCCACAGAGGGAGAAGAATTTTAATTTGAAATGGCATTGCAAGCACCCACTATGGATACTTTCTCTAGGCCTAGGGTTGACACATCTGTGTCATGCATTGGATTAACTGATGCAACAAAAAGCTATGAGGTCAAAGGCCATCTTTTTAACATGATCCATCAATTTCATGGCCTCCCATCTGAGGACTCTTTGAATTTCTTGAGGGAATACATGATGATAGTGTCAGGATTTCCATTGAGAGAGGGTGTGACCGATGAGCACCTAAGACTTAAGTGTTTTCCCTTTGCTTTGAGAGATAATGGTTATAAGTGGTTAATGTTGCTCCCACCTAGGAGCATTAATACTTGGGATGAATTACATGATATATTTTTGAGAAAATACTTCCCCCATGCTACGTTAGCCACTTTTAGACAGAAAATCATAGGGTTCACATAAGACTTATTTGAGGCATTTCATGAAGCATGGGACAGGTTTAAAATGCTTTTGGTGCAGTGTCCCCACCACAATTTTTCTCAACCTTTATTGCATCAAACTTTTGATGGTGGGTTGACACAAGCTGATCAGGCTATAGTTGACAATGCAGCTGGAGGTTCTTTAGGAGCCAAAACTGCTGAGGAGACCCAAGCCTTATTTGAGAGGCTAGCATTTAATTCTCAACAAAAGGGATCTAGGGGCAAAATAAATAGTATGAATGGAATAGGGATGAGTGATGAGATAACAAAACAATTTGCACTTCTAAATAAAAAATTTGATAAGTTGGCCATGAGTAGTACTTCTAATGTTGCGTCTAATGTGTCATCTATTGGTAATGTAGTCCATGTTGGTTGTGTAACTTGTGGTTCTAACACTCATTCTTATGAAGTTTTCCCCACCACTAGTCCCTCTTTGCATGATCCCGAGCAAGTATAGATGATGCAGGCATATATGTAGAGGGCCCCACAGAACAATCCATTCTCTCAGACATACAATCCTGGGTGGTGGAAGCACCCTAATTTTTCTTGGGGAGGCAATCAATAGCAGAATATGCTACTCCATCCTCCACCACCACCGGGACTATATGAAGGAAAGAAAGAGCCTTGGGAAGAGGCTATGGATCGAATGAGGGCTGACCACCAACAACTGGCCAATAATCAGGATGCAGCCATGAAAAAGATCGAGGCCCAAATAGGGAAATTGGCTGAAGCCCTACAAGGTCACAAGCCCAGGACCTTTCCGAGCCAACCACATCAAGCAAAGACCATTATAACCCTAAGAAATGGCAAACAGGTAGGTTATGAGGTAAATTCGTCTTCATTTTCTCCTCCCCCTCCTGTTGTTGATAGTAATAATGATGTGAGTGAAAAGAGTACAAATGAGTTGGGAGGAAATTCTAAAGTTGATTCTTCATCCCCCAAGCCATTTGTACCTCCCGTACCGTTTCCGGGAAGGTTTTTAAGACATAAATTGGATAAGCAAATGTCGGATTTGATGGACATGTTTTCTAAGGTAAACATCAATATCCATTTACTTAATGTGATAAATAACATTCCTGCTTATTCCAAGTTTTTCAAAGAATTAAATTCCAAGAAACATAGGTATGAGACAAATGAGAAAGTGTTGATGAGTGAGAATGCTAGTGCTATGGTGCAACATAGTCTTCCACCCAAATTGAAATACCCCGGAAGCTTTCTTATTTCTATTACTATGGGGGAATCCAAGAGGGTGAAAGCTATGTTGGATCTTGGAGCTAGCATTAATTTGCTGCCCTATTATTTGTATGAGGAGTTGGGTTTACCCGAATTAAAACCCACAACAATGGCCCTACTACTTGCAGATCGGTCCATTAAAAGACCTGTGGGCATTGTGGAGGATGTTTTAATTCAGGTAAATTCAATCATTGTGCCTGTTGATTTTGTGGTACTTGAGATTCCAAGAAGTGAAGGAAGTCGCCGTGATTCACCCATATTACTTGGGAGACCATTCATGGCGACGACTAACACTATTATTAATGTGGGGGTGGCAAACTTTCTATGACTGTAGCTGGTGAAAAAATTGACATATCTGTGTTTGATGCCATGCAACACCCTATGGATGATGATAGTTCTTGTCATTTCATTGATAGGGTAGAAGTGAATGAGGATTTATGGCTTGTTAGTAAGAGTGATGATTGTGAAGTGTTGTTGAATGACGGTGAGAAATCTAGGGATAGTGCGGGTTCCCACTTGTGTGCCATAAAAAATAAAGCCGACAATCTTGGTTCTTGTGATGGCCCATATCACCCCCTAGGCCGATCTCACAAGGGGTCGATGTCCCCATTAAAATCTTTCTTCCTTCTAAAATCTAACACCACTGATTCATGTGCTAAAATTGAAGAATGTTGTTTTCTTGATATTTATGACACTTTCTTTGCCAAGGTGTGTGTTCAGGATTACATATCTTATGATGTTGTGAAGGAAGATTAGTTGATTGATTGTGATAAGAATAAGGCAGCGAATGAGTTTGGGGGAGAGGTCCCCAAGAAAAAGAAAATGAAGGAAAAGAAAATGAAAAAGAACAAGGTTCCGAAAATCCCTTGGGCTCCACCCGAGCTTGTAGAGAAGGGTAAGTTTGTGTGGAAAGTTGTGGGCGTTTGTGCCCAGGAATGTGCTAGGTGGGCCAAGGGAAGGAAAGCGAAGGCCAAAGAGAATGTGGCCACCTCACATCCCATGTAATTGGAAGCAACGGTCGGGCTAACGACCTTAATCAAATGCGCTAATTGGGAGGCAACCCAAGCACGTACGTTTTTATTTGCTTTGTTTTAAGTGTTTAGTTGTGTCATATCTTTCTTTAAACCCGAGGCATGTTTTTGTTCTCTTTGCTATGAAGACATAGCATGTTTTGAGTTTGGGGGTAGATATCTCTCCGAGTTTGTGGGTTTATAGGGGAGTGTATATAGTGTCACCTCCAAAAAAATAGAAAAATTTAAAAATTTTGTTCTTTTTATATGATGGGTTGTTGGCTAAAGTCGATGATGATTTGAGAGTGCTTTAATTTTAAAATCTTGAGTATTATTATCAATATGGGATTATAAGTGCATTGATACATGTAAAGTCTGATTGCTCCACCTTTTACTTCCATATTATTTTTCTTGATCATTGTTACCAAGTTAGGATACCTTTATAGGATCACTTTGGCATTCTCGGGGTCCCTAGAACATGTTTGCATGACTGTCAATGACACATCAATTAGGCTATTCGGGAAGTGATATTTGACTATTTTCTTTGAACCCTATTTGTGAGGCTTTAACTTTCTCGTCACTTATATAAAAATTTCCGCTAGAACCCCTTTTGAGCTTTAAAAGAAGGGTTAATTGCAATTTAGGGTCTGAAGTCTTGTATGAGGTCCCCAAAAGGGGCCTGACTTTTTTTTTTTTTGCGATTTAGGGCCTATACTTACAATTTCTTATCAAATAAGGGCTTATTGACGATTTCCGTTAACACTTAACGTCAATAAGCCCTTATTTGATAAGAAATTGTAAGTATAGGCCCTAAATCGCTAAAAAAAAAGTCAGGCCCCATTTGGGAACCTCATACAAGACTTTAGGCCCTAAATTGTAATTAACCCATAAATTTAACTTTCTACCTTTTTTAAATTTTCATTAAATCCCTTAAAAAAATATTAAATTCAATAAAATAAATAAAAATATTTTTACTCAATAATAATAAAAAGAAATTTAACATCCCAATTTAACTATATTTAAAAAGGCATATTTAAATTATTTTTTACCTAATTTAACTAAATATAATAATTTTTTTGTTAAACACTATTGTTCATCGCAGTTTACAGTTTTTTGTTAATCTTCAAACATCCCAACTAAAATTATTGTATTATTTTCCCTTTTTTTTAATATAAATGAAAAAAATATGGTACATTAATTAAATGCACAATATTATTATGCCCAATTTTTATCCTTGAATTTAATGTACAACAACACCTCACCCTTCACCACCATCAACATAAAGTTACAGGCCCGTCTCATTAAGTACAGAGGCCCTGTGCGAAATGAGAATATGGGGTCCTTAATATTTAGAAAATGAGTGCGTCTGCTGAGAAACGCGTTTCTCCATAACTATGGAGAAACGTGTTTTTCATAGCCAGAAGCTTTACATTTGATAACCAGAAAAAAAAAACCCAAGGCCAAGACCAAAAGCTTGGATATCCGAAGCTTTGCATTTGATAGCTTGAAGCTTTGCGGTTGATATCCGAAGCTTTGTATTTGATAGCGAAGGATGTGAAATGTATATCCGAAAAAACCCAAGGCCAAGACCAAAAGCTTCGGATATCCGAAGCTTTGCATTTGATAGGGTAAGCTTTGCGGTTGATATCCGAAGCTTTGTATTTGATAGCGAAGGATGTGAAATGTATATCCGAAGCTGTTAGGTGCATATCCGAAAAGCTGTTAGGTGCATATCCCGAGGAAATGTGTTAGGGCATATCCGAAATTGCTATTGAAGGTTTTACGGATATCCGAAACCTTCAAATGTATATCCGAGAAACATTTTGAAGGTTTACGGATATTCATTTGAAGGTTTACGGATATCACTTTCATAGGTTTCTGGCTATCTAGCTCATTGTCGCGCGACATGTCGGGACCCGTTTCTCCATAACTTATGGAGAAACGCGTTTCTCCCTAGATTTTGTGTTAGAAAGAGTATTAACATAAAATTATATGTAACTTCAATATTTTATTTAAAAAAGGGTTCTAAATTGCAATTTGCCCTTTAAAAAATTAACACATTAATATGTTATATATATATATATATATGTATATATATATGTATATATATATATACTCACTCCGTCCCACTATACTTGACACTTCTTTCCATTTTGGGCCGTCCCACTATACTTGACACCTTCCAAAAATAACCAAGTTTTTATATTTTTATATTCACTCTACCCCACCACTCATTCTCTCTCTTCATTTTCTACCACACATTTATTCAACCAACACTACTATTTATCTCACTCATTCTCTCTCTTCATTTTTCACCACACATTTTTTTTATTTTATTTTTTTTCCTTGGTTTTTGAACCCACCCCTTGGGTGTCAAGTATAGTGGGACGGAGGGAGTATATATGTATATATATATGTATATATATATATATATATATATATATATATATATATATGTATATATATATGTATATGTATATATACATATACATATATATATACATATATATATACATATATATATATATATGTATATACATATATATATATATATACATATATATATACATATACATATACATATATATATACATATATACATATATACTCCCTCCGTCCCATAATACTTGACACACATTTCTATTTTGGGCGTCCCACTGATAAGTCACACTTCCTAAAATGGCAAAGAATCTTTACTATTCCCTCCACTCATTCTCTCTCCTACATTATTTTAATACTCACAACACCATTATAATTTACTATTCTCTCCACTCATTCTCTCTCCTACTTAACTATCTACACTCACAACACATCAACCTTTTTACTTTTTCCTTAATTCCCGTGCGGAACATTAATCGTGTCAAGTATTACGGGACGGAGGAGTATATACATATACATATACATATATATATACATATATATATATATATATATGTATATATATATATGTATATATATATATACATATATATATATATATATATATATATATATATATATATATATATATATATATATTTAATGGGCATAGATAAAATCGGGCGAAACAAACTCCTCGTCGGTAGCTATCAAAATCTTGGTCAAAATTGAAATCACATTTCTTCTTTGTTTTGATTGATTTTGGTGATGTGTTAAATACGGTGGCGGGTATATGTTGGTGGGGTGGTGACTTTCGGGCGGCTCGGACATGGAACATTAGGTTCCTTTCGCACGGGGCCCCAAATTTTGAAGGGCCCCAAATTTATCTATGCCCATTAAATATATATATATATATATAT
Organism: Adenophora triphylla var. japonica; assembly: GCA_022495995.1. Lineage (NCBI taxonomy): Eukaryota > Viridiplantae > Streptophyta > Magnoliopsida > Asterales > Campanulaceae > Adenophora > Adenophora triphylla. The sequence goes on from JAFEMH010004177.1 coordinate 149,878, forward strand.
ATATATATATATATATATATATATATATATATATATATATATATATATAACAGATTATTGTGTTAATTATTTAAAGGGCAAATTGCAATTTAGAACCCTTTTTTAAATAAAATATTGAAGTTATATATAATTTTATGTTTTTATTTATTTTATTGAATTTAATATTTCTTTTAAGGGATTTAATGAAAATTTAAAAAAGGTAGAAAGTTAAATTTGTGGGTTAACTACAATTTAGGGCCTGAAGTCTTGTATGAGGTTTCCAAATGGGGTCTAACATTTTTTTTTAGCGATTTGGGGCCTATACTTACAATTTCTTATCAAATAAGGGCTTATTGTCCTTAAGTGTTAACGGAAATCGTCAATAAGCCCTTATTTGATAAGAAATTGTAAGTATAGGCCCTAAATCGCCAAAAAAAAAAAGTCAGGCCCCTTTTGGGGATCTCATACAAGACTTCAGGCCCTAAATTGTAATTAACCCTTAAAAGAATGGAATCACTCACAAAGTGGGAGGTTTTCTTAGGCCACCCTTTGCCTTCATTTGTACCCTCATTATCCTACCCTTTTAACTTATACACTATTTTCTCACATTTTCAAGAAAGTGAAACTAGGGAATGATGGGAATGTTTGGGGTGATGTTTGAAAAATCAAAGGGTTGAGTGGAAAATGGTCATGAAAAGAAATAAAAGGGCCATGCTATGTAATGAAAAGAGGGGCTTGAGCGAAATATTGACTACACATTCTTCGTGATATATTTGTGCAAAGTAAAAAAAAAAGATTGAAAAGACATGCCCTCTCTAATGTTGAAGTGGAAAGTTTCTGAAAGGCCCTTGCTTGGTATGTAGACGATCAGACAGCTATGGTATTGGCTTAGCTGTCAGATGATAATTTGATTTGTGCAGCGGAATAAAAGTGATTTGAAATAATGGTAGGACAACAAACACAAAGAGATAATACAAGTGTGTGAATGTGATTGCAAAAATGTAATAACACAGAGAATTTAAAGTGGTTCAGAGTTCACTCCTCCTACATCCACCCTCACTGTCAAACTTGACAAGTGAGATCAATTTTATTATAATCTTTAATCAACAAAAATTACAAATGATTGATTTAGGCAAGTTCCTTGAACTTCCTCTTCCTAATTAGTACAGTCAACTAGGGATACACTTAAAGTACAGTCTTAAGTGCTTTTACAACTTGAAGTACAGTCTCAAGATTTTATAAAATAACTAATACACTCAAAGTACAGTCTTGAGTGATTACAAACTTATTCTACACCTAAAGTACAGTCTTAGGTGGTTGGGGTTTGTGAATTAACACACTGGGGTTGTTTTTGTTGGTGAAGAGGTTTGGGGGTGAAGGTTTTGGTTTGGAACAGGGTTTTAAAGGTAAGGATTGGTGTGTGTGTGTGTGGATTACAGGAGGTGTGTGTGGGTGTTTGGAAAGGGTTTTTGACTGGGAAAATGAGTATTTTTCAGTAGTTTTGTTAGAGGAAGAGATCCTCTATTTATACCCTTCAATGTAGCCGTTGGAATATGACTGTTGCGCAATACATTAATGAGCTTTGATCGTCTTTGTCCCACTTGTCCACATGCAGTGTCTTCATGAGCTGTCTTGAGCCGTGAGCTTGAACCGAGAGCTTTCTAGAAGGTCTTCAGTGGTCTTCATTGGTCTTCATTGATGGACTTGATAGCTGTGAAGATGCAGGATCTAACGTGGTTGAGTTTGTGGTAACATGGTGTGAGGCAGGAGATGGCCGTCTCGAGGACCGAAGTCATACCGCGATCATGGCAATGCTTAGCTATCGAGAGGATCTCTAATAAGGACCGAGATGCACTTGATGATCTTGATGACTTAGAGAGTGACTATGATTCATGTTTTTGATTGATTGTAAACATTGTATAAGAAAGAATCATAGTCGTCGACTCATAGTCACAAAGTGAAGAATTATGACATATAACATCTTTTGATATAAACCCGTTTCTATATATATATTCCTTTATCAAAACCAACTAACTAAGACATTGATCAAAGTTAGGTCCTAACAATTTCCCCCTTTTTGGTAAAGGAAGATTTATTTAGAACAAGTTTTCACAGCTTTGATAAGAGAAATAATAAAAGAAGTAAACCAAGGAGTCATATCAAAGTGAGGTAATCAAACCGAGATTGAATACTTGGAATTAATCTCAAGATGAGAAGAGTTCACAAAATACCGTCATACAACCGAGGCAAACAAAACATATTGTTTTTAACAAAAAATTGTTCCATAACAAATACAATTATTCATCACCAATTGATCATAGAATTCATCTCTTTCTTGTCTGGCCGATAGAATCCGATTTCTTTCATCCTCTAACTCTCTTCTCATTTCAGGCTCAACTCCTCTCGTAGAAGAACTCATTGTTCCATTCCCGTGACATCCTTTCATCATACTTGAAGAATTTGTCTTCCTTTGACTTCAGCTGAGATCTTCTAAGGGGTATTTGATCATTTCGATTCTCATTGTGCCCCACAAATGTTTCTTCTTGTTCCTGGTCTTCTTGCTCTGCATGGGCACACCGGATTGATCTGGTTGTGGACTGACTTGATACTTGAGCAACAGGTGAAGGACCGAGTGAATTGCCGAGGAGGATTGGAAACCGTAGGGGATGGAAATATTGTTGGAGAGTCTTGATCAGTGGCTTGAGGGAGCATCATTATCACTATCAATATCATAGCCGTCCGAGTCCGAGGAAAGATCAATAACAGCTTCCGGCTCTGCTTTGATCGACGCCTATGGAAGATCTGAATTCTTTGATCTCAGGAATAGAGACCAAGTTTTTGAAATGAGAGTTTTCATTGGGAGAGGTGAAGTTAATAGGATCTACAGTGATGAAGGGTGAGAGGTATGGCTCAATTCCTGGATTAAGAGTTGGGGAAAAGATGTTGACAGTTTTGCTTAATAAAAGCATAATGGCACACTTTTGTTCAAACAGTGAAAGGAAAAGTGTTTTTGCAAGGTCAATGCACAGGGTGAAGACTAAACCCTTTGGCATATACAGGCAAGAATTAAGTGATGGAGAGATGAGTTGACTGAAAAGAATTTCCCAATCAAGAAGAGTATTGGGAGTGATGAACTTTGGGAAGGATGGGATTTGATGAACAAAGTTGGAGGTGGATGAGGTTCTTGACACCGCCATTTTTCATAGGCAAAGAACACTAACCCTGCCAGGTTTCTTGCTACAACAATCAAACCATTCCTTGACAGTTCCCATAATTTTGGATAGGTGAAGGGATTTGCAATTTCTGGGATGTGAGTTACATGGGGTAACCTTGTCCTTGCTGCTTTGATGGAAGACATAGAGAAATCAATTCCACAGTTAAGCATCCAAGGTTCCCTTTTGGGAAGGAAGGATTGATTTGGAATTGTAGGAATAGAGTGACTTGGGGAACTGTGAGGACTGTTAGGTATGGGATCACTGTCAGATATGTCTTGACCTTGTCCAGCCAGTATTGGACTTTGTGGAGAGGCTTCAAAAGGTTCATTTTCAGGAATTGGAGAAGGTGGCTTGGAAGGTGCAGGGGATTGGGTTGAAATAGTTGGGATTGGCTCAGAGGTTTTGCCAAGACTTTGATTTAGAGACCTGGAAGTGAATTGAGATTTGAGGAGATTCAAGGCTGCCCTTACTTCACTTTTTGCCAACCTTTTCTCAAGGATAGCTATCATAGCTTCCTCATTTTCCTGAGTTCCATCAAGCTCCAGACCTTTGCAAGCATTCACAATTGAGTCTCCTTTTGAGACCAGAATGGGATTAATCTCAACTCCAACCTTCTTGAGATTTTGAATGACCTTAGAAGTATCATCAGGATTCCCCTTTCGGTTTCAACAAGCCGGGCGGTGATCATTCACAGGTTCAGCCTCGTGAATGGAAGGGAAGGGATGGCTATCTACATTCATAGCCGTCACCTTGGGGTTTCTAGATGACTCACCCGGTCCACTTCTTTTCCGCATTAACCTAAGTCTCGAGTTCATCTAGGGCCACTACAGATTCTTCCTCACTTAGAAAGTCCTTAAGATACAAAAGAACAAACCTTTTCAAGATCGTGGGTTCCCATCCAACTCAATAGCCTCAATTGCTCTCATGATTTTAGCTAACTGTTGAGTTTGGGTAGAGGGGATATTCTCATCAATGTTCCCCCTTAAAGGTTGCTTATCTAAGGGTTCTTTGAGATTGAGGATAGCTTCAATGGCCGATTGATGTCCCGAGCCGGGTGTGGATTTTGGGGAAATGGAAGGGGTAGATATTTTGGTTTTCTTTGATTTGGGGGCTTTCTTTTCAAGTTTTCTTTTCTTTGGTAATGATTTAGAAGGAATGGTTAAGGAAGATTGTACCTTTGATCTGGTAGCTGTCTGACCGAGGGGATAGCCGTCTCGATGTTGCTTTCCTTTGTGAAGGGTTTTGGATAGGGCAAGGGCTGCCTGAAGCTCTTGGGAATCTATGTTAGCATCACCAGCATCATCTTGATTCATAGTGTCAACCTCATGGCCATCAACATCACCTCTTTCTTCAAGATTCATAGCATGGCCGTCAGAGATGGTTCCTTCACCGTCAGCCTATCAGATCATCCTTGCTTTTGCTCTTTTTGCTAGGAGATACCACAGTTCTCTTGAGCACTCCAGCCTTCTTGACATTGGTTTTTACTCCTCTTTTCATTCTCCTACTAGTAGCCAAAGCTATCAAATCTTTCCAATGATTAAGCTTTATTCTTGTTTCTTCAAGCATTTTCTCTTGGGCTTCTTTGAAACTCTCAAGGCTCATATCCCCAAATTTCTTCATAACAATTCCTTTCTTTTGTTTCAATGAAAAGGTTCTTTCATTGAAGCATCTTGTTTCGATGCCTTTACCGTCTTCACCCATTTCTTGGATAGAGCAGGTTTGAGCTTTGGAATTAGAACTTCAAGGATTCCACTCATGAATCTGAAGTTGTTCATCCTTCCACCTTGCTTCTTGAATTTGAGAGTAGAGGATGAGACAAAGCAAGTTGGAAATTATGGAGAAGGACAATGCACCAATTTGTATCCTTGGTCATCAGCCGAGCATCCGCTTCCACTCATTTGATCCCATTTGGTCAAATGAGGATTGTTTGCCATCAATGGCTTTGTTGACCACATCCATCAATGTTGACTTGAAGATATCATCTTTGTTCTTCACCATAGCTTTGTCTTGAACAGCCTTTGAAGTCAGCTACTTTAAGACCAAGAAATTTTTCATATACAGCCTTTAATCTTTCTGATCCTCTATCCCATATATTTTTCACAAAGATCTTCTTTATTTGGGATTCCATAGACCTCACTAACCATATCTTGAGTGATAGTTATCTCTACATTTTCTATGGTGGCTTATTGAATTATCTTCATTGTTTCTTCTTCCTACCAAATAAATTTCTCTGCAGAAGTTCTTCATAAATTGGGGGTTTAGCTCCCATAAAATCAAGTAATTCATTTACCTCAAGCAGCTTCTTTGATGAGGATTCCAACTTCAGAGTCATAGAAGTTGGGTTTGATGAAGTAGCCATGAGCATCCGGGTACATTGCTTTAGGGTCTCGCCATTGATGCTTTGAAAAAGAATTAGGGTTGGAGAAATACGATGGTAGATTGGAGAGGGAAAGATAAGAAAGTTAAACTGAGGGTTAAGGAAAAAGGAATTTTGGTGATTGCGAAAGAGAGAGAGAGACAAATGATGAGTGGTACGTGGGTTTTAATGAGCATTGGGGGTTACAAAGTTAAGTAACTGCTCATATGAACAAAGGGTTTTTACCCTTCCCCATGTTGAGACATTTATTCCCACAAAACACAAGAAGAACATTTTCTTTTCAAGGAGATTTGCAGTGGAAGAGGCGGCAAAGGAAGTGACAATTGTGAGCAATTAACACGATCAAATCACTTAAAGTATGCTTTAACCTAGTCGTTGAAAGAAATCTCTCGACAGCTTAAGCTAGTTTGAATGATGATTGCCGTCCGAGATAGCTAGGTGAAAATTTGCCTATAAAACAATGAAAACTTCAGAAGAAAATTATTCGTATTGATTTACAAACAAAAATGGGAAGATTTTCTTCAAAGTTTAATCCAAAGGTTATGGCTCAAACAACTAAACAATTGCTCTTTGGGAAAAATGGTGAGGATGATTTGGTGAGTGATGAGATGGAGATAGATAGAGAGGCTTTCAACATTGTTGAAAGTTCAGAGAGAGTGAATGATAAGGGAAAGAAAAAGAGAGTGAGAGTTGATGAAGATATAGAAATGAAGGAGGTAGCTGTCAGGGAAAAGATTGACAAAGAAGGAGGGAGAAGGAATAAGACTGCTTGGGAAGACAATCAAAGTTGATCAAGGAGAGTCAAGTAAGGGAAGGAGTAAGGTAGAAAGGGTATACACACCGGGGAGTTGGTAAAGCAGACAGAGCTCGACATGCCTAAGGAGAGAAGCTTAGCCGTCGAAAGAAGGTTGAGCAAGATAAGCTTTATACACCTGTGAGCAGGGATTCTCTTTCTCCAGGAGTTGGTTTGTTGGAAGGTAGAGGAGATAACTTTGCAGGAGTGCATATATCTCCTTCTTCAACCATCTCATACCTGTTCAACCAGGTTGTAGGTTGCTTCAGTCCTGCAAGAGCACCTACTGTGGAGAGGGTGGAGTCAAATGTTGGTCAACCATTTGCAATCACAGTGGAATGGTTCTTTTTCAGAGAATTTAGCTTTGTTACTCCAATGGAGGGATTGCTTCAGCCATATGATCCAGCTTGAAGAGTGGTGGCCTAGAAGAGCAAGTCCTTCTCTCCAATATTCAGTCACTTCCATTGATCCTTTCTTGGAGAGGCATCCAGTGTGGTTGCAGAGGTACCAACAAACCTTGCAATCAACTCAGGAGGCTAGAATTGAAGGAATGAGTGCTGGTGGAGGGTCTGGGGAGACTGTGACATTTCCAAAGAATGTCTGACCCAGAGGAGAAGGATTGAAGAGAAAAGAGTGGATCTGAGATTTGTTTGGTTTGGAAGAAGTTTTTGTTGGGTAAGTTGAGATGAGAGAGAAGAATTTGAAGGGTTGTTTGAATGTTTTTGTTGTAAGTTTTTGTTGTTTTTGGTTTTCAAGGCTTTTGGAATGATAGCCGTCAAATGGATGGCTTGTTAGGAATGTGTATGATGTAATAGCTATCGTGCAACATTGTGATAGCATTACTCTGTTTGTAATAATCCTCTTTTATTTGACAAGAACACCCCTTTTATTTTGGCATAGTAATCATCCCAAGCATGGCTCTCAATAGTTCAAATCTTTTTTGATCCATGGCTTTTGTGAGAATATCAGAGACATTGTTCTCAAAGTGCAAACTTTTGCAAGGTTGATATTCCCTTTTTCAACATGATCTCTCGATGAAATGATGCCCGACTTCAATGTGCTTGGTTTTTGAATGTTGGACAGGATTTTCTGTCATAGCAATGGTACTTGAGTTGTCACGTAAGATGGGAATGTTTGATAATTCAATTCCAAAGTCTTGAAGTTGACTTTTAAGGTAGAGAATTTGTGAACAACACAAGCCTCGCAAAGAATGTACTCAAATTTCAGCTGAGGTTGCAACCGAGGTTTGCTTTTTGCTTGACCATGAGATAATCCTTGATCCAACAAACCGGCATCCACCACTAGTGGATTTTCTATCTAGATTGCACCCTCGCATAGTCGAGTCCGTGAATCCAACTAGAGAGAATGGGGATTCAAAGGATACCATAGGCCAAAATCAGGTTCCTTTGATATATCTCAAAATTCTCTTGACAAAGAGATGAGATTCTTTGGGATTGGCTTGAAACCTAGCACATAGACATACACTAAACATTATGTCCGGGTCTTGAAGCCGTCGATATAGGAGAGATCCTATGTAGCTTCGTAAAGTGTTGGATTTACACTTTGACCATCTTGATCACATGAAGCTTGGTTGTGGTTGACAAGGGAGTTTTAGCAGGGATGCGCTTGCATGTCAAACTTTTGATCATTTCCCTTGAGTATTTGGCTTGGTTGATGAAGATTCCTTCCTTCATTTGCTTGACTTGAAGGCCTAGGAAGAATGTGAGCTCACCAATCATGCTCATCTCAAACCGATCCTTCATGATATCTCCAAATTCAAGGCACAAGTTCTCATTTGATGAGCCAAAGATTATGTCATCAACATAGACTTGGATGAGCAACCGATCATCTCCATATTTTTTGATAAACAAGGTGTTATCAATATGTCCTTTGGTGAATCCTTTTCCAAGAAGATATCTAGATAGTGGTGTCATACCAAGCTCTAGGTGCTTGTTTAAGCCCATACAATGCTTTGTTCGCTTTGAATACATGATCGTGGAATTTTGGATGCTCAAAACCAGGGGGTTGAGATACAAACACTTTTTCATTTAGAACTCCATTTAGAAATGCACTCTTGACATCCATCTGAAAAACTTTCATCTTCTTGAATGAAGCATAGGCAAGAAATAGCCTTATAGCTTCAAGTCTTGCAATGTGCAAAGGTCTCATCATAGTCAATGCCTTCTTCTTGTCTATAACCTTGAGCAACCAGCCCTGGCCTTGTTTCTTATTACAATACCTTCTTCATTCATCTTGTTTCTAAAGACCCATCTTGTTCCAATCACGCTTGATTTCTAGGTTTAGGAACAAGTTGCCATACTTTGTTTCTTTCAAACTCGCTCCAGCTTCTTCTTCCATGGCTTCAATCCGGGCCAAAGATCTTGGAGTGCTTCATTTATCTTCTTTGGTTCCACTTGGGATATGAATGCACTCATGAGAAAGGGGATGTTGTCTCGAACTCGGGTTTTATCAATCAAGGCTGATGTAAAGATCTTTATTGGGTGGAATGATATGGGTAATTGTGGTTTCATCATTGGTTTTGAGAGGAGAAGGAGGATTATTGGATGAAGATGGAAGGAGGTTAGAAGATAGATTAGATGAGGAATTGGGATGGCTGTTAGCTAAGGGTTGGCTGTCAGCTAAGGGTTGGCTGTCAGCTAAGTGAGGATTTTGAGGAAGATCACCAAGGGATGACTATTTATTTGAATATTTTCTTCCTCATCCATTGGATTGAAGGTGGGAGAGATTTCTGTTGACTTTGTTGGCTTGATTGGTTGTTGATGAGAGTGGGATGGTTGATGGCCGTCCTGGCATAGGATGGCCGTCAGATGAATTTCTTGGAACCATGTATGGAAGGTTTGATGAATCTTGTTCATGACTGAGAATAGTTGAATCAAGAATGGGGGATGATTCAGGGAGATTATCTAGATTTCCCAATCCTTCATCAAAATCACATAATTCAGTTGTACTTTGATCATTGTTTTCATCAAAGTCAACATGAATAGATTCTTCCACAACAAGTCTTCTTTTGTTGTACACTCTATAAGCTTTGCTTGTGTTAGAGTATCCAAGAAAAATTCCTTCATCACTTTTGGAGTCAAATTTGTCCAAGTTGTTCTTGCCATTGTTGTGGATGAAGCATCTACTTCCAAAGCTGTGAAAGTAGGAAATGGTAGGGACTTTGTTGTTCCATAATTCATATGGAGTCTTCTTGTGAAATTTGTTGATCGTGGTTTTGTTTTGAACATACACAAGAAAGGGTAATGTGCCTTCACCCCAAAAATATTTTGGGAGATTATGTTCGACAAAGATTGTTCTTGCCGCCTCACGCATTGTTCTGTTTTTCCTTTCGCAACACCATTTTGTCGTGGAGTTCTTGGGGCTAAAAAATTGTGATCTATGCCTTTTGAATCACAATATTCTTCCACTCCAGTTGTTCTCAAATTCCTTTCCATGGTCAGATCTGATCTTGATGATGGATGTCCCTTTTTGATTTTGAATTTTGTTGAATAGCTTTATCGTATGTACCTAAGGGTGTCACTTTTGGATTCAAGAAGAATGATCCAAGTGAATCTTGTGAAATCATCAACAACAACTAGGGAGTATCTTTTTCCTCCTAAAGATCTAGTTCTTATGGGTCCAAAAAGATCCATATGAAGCGCTCAATAGGTCTTGAGGTGTCCAACTTGATCTTGGGTTTGAATGAGGATTTCTTTTGCTTCCCACATTGGCATGCTTTGCACGCTTATCCTTTTTGAATGGGATCTTTGGTAGACCTCTCGACAAGATTGGAATTTGCAAGCTTGGAAATGGTTTTGTGATTGAGGTGAGCCAATCTCTTGTGCCATAGCCATGACATATCGATTGATTGAAAGACGTAAGGCAAAGGAGCAGCTGAAGTTTCCACAATCTCTAAGCTCAAGCAATAGAGATTTCCTTTTCTTGATCCAGCTAGGATGACTTTATTGTTTTTATCTTTAACAAAGGCATTTGTCTTTAGTACAAACAACATGATATCCCTTGTCACAGCATTTGACTAATGCCGATCAAATTGTGTTTCGAGACCTTCCACATAGGATACATTTGTAAAAATGATATCTTTTGTAACAAGATTTCCGATCCTTTGACCTTAGCTTGGGAATTGTCACCAAAGGTTACATTTGGACCATTTTTAGGGAATATTGTTGCAACCAATCTTTATTGAAGGTCATATGTCTACTACAACCACTATCTAAGTACCAGTAGACCTTTCCTGGATACCTCGCAAAACAAAAAATAAGATTTATGGTACCCTTTTTATTCTTTTGGGTCCAAAGGATTAGTTTTTCTTTGGAGCCCTAACATTGTTCATTGATCCCTTATTGAAGAACTGGTTTAGGGTATGGTAATATGACATGATTTGCATCATGTAAGGTGTAAGAACAAAGTGGATTGGGAAGGATTGAAGTAGTGGTTTGGGTTGTCGTATTGGGGTTGAAACCGAAAATTATTTGAATGGGATGACCTTGGAGAGTCATTTTGATGAGCATGGCTTCTTCCATTTGAATACCGCCATTGAGGTTTTTGTTTTTTGGTGTATTTATGCTTGTTGTAGAATCTTTGTTGCCTTGGGGTTCTTTGTTGTTTGGAGGAACTTGGCCGTCGTCATGCCTTGGCCGTCTGTCAACCCTCGTCAGCCCGACAGGCTTGACCGACTAGCACCTTTTTGCAGCCTTGACTTCTTCCTTTATATTGGCCCCTTTGAACCCAAATAAACTTGCTTCCTTGAACTTTATTTGGTCCTTCCTTTGATTGACTAGGGCCACCCAAGATTTCCTTTTCTTTTCCTTTGGTTTGAATGGGATAGGTTTGAGTTTGATAGCCGCCAGAGCTCAGGTTTTCTAGAACCATTTTTTCAATGGCCCTTTCACCACTGGGAGGAGTGTACACTTTTGTGTAGGATCATCACTCCAATCCCCGTTTTGTCACTTGGACGCCTTTGGGTGTAGGTGAAAAGAGATAATGCTTTGCTTGACATGTTCCATGAATCTATTTTCTTTTTAAGAGCATCATTTTCTTTTTCAAGATTAATGAAGTTTTTGACAATTTTCATGATTATTAGATGTCTCAAATTCGGATCCATGTTTTGTTTTTCAAGCATGATGCATTGATCTCTTAGCCCTTGGCATGCTTTTTCAAGCTCGTAAATGGTTTTTGTGAGGTTGTCAATGGTTGAGGATTGGGAAAGGTTCTCATTGACCAATGAAGCAAAGCTAGTTTTTTGTTTTTTGGTTTGAATTAAAAGAGTGCAAACTAATTGTTTAAAACCATCAATATTTAAAGAGTTAAAATCATGTACCTCTTTTAGTTCATCGCCAAGAAGAAGTGCTTCCATCTCTTCCTCATTGTCGATTCTTCATCATCTTCACCATAAGGCATATCATGGCTTCTTCTCCTTCAATTTCGTAGTCATCACTTGACATATACTCTTCATCACCGAATTTTGATGAGTCAGCAATCATGACTTGCTCTTTGTTTTTGTCATGTTTATTTTTGGAGCAATTGTAGCAGCTTGCACTTAGAGCCGTGAATGATCTCTTTTGAGTATGTCATCTTCTTAGCCGTCCGATTGTCCCTAGGTTTCCTTGGTTCAGTGGCAATCGATGAGTAATGTCCTTGCTTTCCACAATTGAAGCAATCAATTGTCTTCTTGTAGCCTGTCTTGTTGGGCATTAGAGGTGGAGGGATTGAATTTCTTGTCAAAAGACTTCTTTTGAAATTTCATGGCATTTGATGTACCATGGAAATGAGGCTTGGAATGTCTTCTTGGGAGATCTGTTTCCGACAGATTTGGAGCCGATGTTTATCTTTTGAAGAGCATTGTTGACAATGGTCTCAATGTCATGGTGAGTGATTGGCTTGTTGACGTGTTCTTGTGCGCTTAAAGCTAAGGTTTGTGAAATGGAGGGGACCGATGGAATTTTTATCATACCTTCCAGCTTCATAAGCTTCAAGCTTTCCAAAATATTGCTCAACCGTCATGGTGCTCCATTCAGTATCCTTCTCTAATAGGTAATGCTACCTTCTCATATTCTTGAGGGAGATTTGAGTAAATCTTGAGGCGTAGATCTTGTTGTTCAAATGTTTTTCCATGATCGCATTGATCTAACAAGGTTCTCAAACCTCGCCGAGCAAAGACTCACCTTTTCTCCAGGGTAGAACTTGAAATTGTCTAATTGCCTAAGCAAGTTGTACAAGTTTTCAGTGTCCTAACACCGGAGTGTTTAGTGAACTTGGTTTGAATAAGAGCCCATGCAGCTCGGCATTTGGTTCCTTAGCAATTTCTTGGGCTAGAGAGTCATTTACACTCTTTTGAAGAATGTTCTTGACTTTCAAGTTTGCACTTACCAATTGCTTTTCAAATCTGCATCAAGTTTCGGGATTTGATTTTACTTGGTCCTCCATCAAGCATGCACTGAGTTGGGTATGACACTTCATTTTCTAGAACATACCAGCCCAAATGCCGTTTGCATCAAGATAAGTTTTTATCTTTGATGCATAGATCTCAAAGGATCCACAACATCAATGTGTGGGATGTCTTTCTCATTATTTCTTCTTGGTTGAGGCATGGTGGGTTTGAAGAGAATCCTTCACAAGTTGTTAGACTTTTAAGTGTGAAGACAAGCTCGATACCAATTGAAAGGCCCTTGCTTGGTATGTAGATGATCGTACAGCCTATGGTATTCGCTTAGCCGTCGATGATAATTTGATTTGTGCAATGAATAAAAGTGATTTGAAATAATGGTAGGACAACAAACACAAGGAGATAATGCAAGTGTGTGAATGTGATTGCAAAAATGTAATAACACGTAGAATTTAAAGTGGTTCGTAGTTCACTCCTCCTACATCCACCCTCACTGTCAAACTTGACAAGTGAGATCAATTTTATTATAATCTTTAATCAACAAAAATTACAAATGATTGATTTAGGCAAGTTCCTTGAACTTCCTCTTCCTAATTAGTACAGTCAACTAGGGATACACTTAAAGTACAGTCTTAAGTGCTTTTACAACTTGAAGTACAGTCTCAAGATTTTACAAAATAACTAATACACTCAAAGTACAGTCTTGAGTGATTACAAACTTATTCTACACCTAAAGTACAGTCTTAGGTGGTTGGGGTTTGTGAATTAACACACTGGGGTTGTTTTTGTTGGTGAAGAGGTTTAGGGGTGAAGGTTTTGGTTTGGAACAGGGTTTTAAAGGTAAGGATTGGTGTGTGTGTGTGTGTGGATTACAGGAGGTGTGTGTGGGTGTTTGGAAAGGGTTTTTGACTGGGAAAATGAGTATTTTTCAGTGATTTTGTTAGAGGAAGAGATCCTCTATTTATACCCTTCAATGTAGCCGTTGGAATATGACTGCAGCCTACATTAATGAGCTTTGATCGGGTCTTTGTCCCACTTGTCCACATGCAGGTCTTCATGAGCCGTCTTGAGCCGTGAGCTTGAACCGAGAGCTTTCTAGAAGGTCTTCGGTGGTCTTCATTGGTCTTCATTGATGGACTTGATAGTCATGAAGATGCAGGATCTAACATGGTTGAGTTTGTGGTAACATGGTGTGAGGCAGGAGATGGTCGCTCGAGGACCGAAGTCATAGCCGCCGATCATGGCAATGCTTAGCTATCAGAGAGGATCTCTAATAAGGACTGAGATGCACTTGATGATCTTGATGACTTAGAGAGTGACTATGATTCATGTTTTTGATTGATTGTAAACATTGTATAAGAAAGAATCATATTTGTCAGGACTCATAGTCATCAAAGTGAAGAATTATGACAGATAACATCTTTTGATATAAACCCTGTTCTATATATATATTCCTTTATCAAAACCAACTAACTAAGACATTGATCAAAGTTAGGTCCTAACAATTTCCCCCTTTTTGGTAAAGGAAGATTTATTTAGAACAAGTTTTCACAGTTTGATAAGAGAAATAATAACAAGAAGTAATCCAAGGAATCAAACTGAGATTGAATACTTGGAATTAATCTCAAGATGAGAAGAGTTCACAAAATACTGTCATACAAACTGAGGCAAACAAAACATATTGTTTTTAACAACAAAAAAAATGTTCCATAACAAAAACAATTATTCATCAGCCAATTGATCATAGAATTCATCTCTTTCTTGTCTGGGCCGATAGAATCGATTTCTTTCATCCTCTAACTCTCTTCTCATTTCGTGCTCAACTCCTACTCGTAGAAGAACTCATTGTTCCACTCCCAGGACATCCTTTCATCATACTTGAAGAATTTGTCTTCCTTTGACTTCAGCTGAGATCTTCTAAGGGGCATTTGATCATTTCGATTCTCATTGTGCCCCACAAATGTTTCTTCTTGTTCTGGTCTTCTTGCTCTGCATGGGCACACTGGGTTGATCTGGTTGTGGCTGAACTGATGCTTGAGCATGAGTGAATTGCTGAGGAGGATTGGAAACTGTAGGGGATGGAAATATTGTTGGAGAGTCTTGATCGTGTGGCTTGAGGGAGCATCATTATCACTATCAATATCATAGCTGTCGAGTCGAGGAAAGATCAATAACAGTTCGGCTCGTTTTGGTGACGGCTATGGAAGATCTGAATTCTTTGATCTCAGGAATAGAGACCAAGTTTTTGAAATGAGAGTTTTCATTGGGTGAGGTGAAGTTAATAGGATCTACAGTGATGAAGGGTGAGAGGTATGGCTCAATTCCTGGATTAAGAGTTGGGGAAAAGATGTTGACAGTTTTGCTTAATAAAAGCATAATGGCACACTTTTGTTCAAACAGTGAAAGGAAAAGTGTTTTTGCAAGGTCAATGCACAGGGTGAAGACTAAACCCTTTGGCATATACAAGCAAGAATTGAGTGATGGAGAGATGAGTTGACTGAAAAGAATTTCCCAATCAAGAAGAGTATTGGGAGTGATGAACTTTGGGAAGGCTGGGATTTGATGAACAAAGTTGGAGGTGGATGAGGTTCTTGACAGCTGCCATTTTTCATAGGCAAAGAACACTAACCCTGCCAGGTTTCTTGCTACAACAATCAAGCCATTCCTTGACAGTTCCCAGAATTTTGGATAGGTGAAGGGATTTGCAATTTCTGGGATGTGAGTTACATGGGGTAACCTTGTCCTTGCTGCTTTGATGGAAGACATAGAGAAATCAATTCCACAGCTAAGCATCCAAGGTTCCCTTTTGGGAAGGAAGGATTGATTTGGATTTGGAGGAATAGAATGACTTGGGGAACTGTGAGGACCGTCGGGAATGGGATCACATCGGATATGTCTTGTCCTTGTCCAGCCAGTATTGGACTTTGTGGAGAGGCTTCAAAAGGTTCATTTTCAGGAACTGGAGAAGGTGGCTTGGAAGGTGCAGGGGATTGGGTTGAAATAGCTGGGATTGGCTCAGAGGTTTGGCCAAGACTTTGATTTAGAGACTTGGAAGTGAATTGAGATTTGAGGAGATTCAAGGCTGCCCTTACTTCACTTTTTGCCAATCTTTTCTCAAGGATAGCTATCATAGCTTCCTCATTTTCCTGAGTTCCATCAAGCTCCAGATCTTTGCAAGCATTCACAATTGAGTCTCCTTTTGAGACCAGAATGGGATTAATCTCAACTCCAACCTTCTTGAGTTTTTGAATGACCTTAGAAGTATCATCAAGATTCCCCCTTTCAGTTTCAACAGTTGGGGCAGGATCATTCACAGGTTCAGTCTCAGGAATGGAAGGGAAGGGATGGCTGTCTACATTCATAGCTGTCACCTTGGGGATTCTAGATGACTCACCTGGTCCACTTCTTTTCTGCATTAACCTAAGCCTGAGTTCATCTAGGGCCACTTGAGATTCTTCCTCACTCAAAAAGTCTTCAAGATACAAAAGCACAGCCTTTTCAGTGTCAGGGTTCCCATCCAACTCAATAGCCTCAATTGCTCTCATGATTTTAGCTAACTGTTGAGGTTGGGTAGAGGGGATATTCTCATCAATGTTCCCCCTTAAAGGTTGCTTCTGTGATGGTTCTTTAAGGTTAAGAATGGCTTCAATGGTCAACATGACTGAATCGGGTGTAGATGACTTGTCCACTTTTGGGTGTAAGTGGATTTTGGAGAGATGGAAGGGGTAGTTATCTTGGTTTTCTTTGCTTTGGGGGCTTTCTTTTCAAGTTTTCTTTTCTTTGGTAATGATTTAGAAGGAATGGTTAAGGAAGATTGTACCTTTGATCTGGTAGCTGTCTGACTGGAGTGGATAGCTGTCTGATGTTGCTTTCCTTTGTGAAGGGTTTTGGATAGAGCAAGGGCTGCCTGAAGCTCTTGAGAATCTATGTTAGCATCACCAGCATCATCTTGATTCATAGTGTCAACCTCATGGCCATCAACATCACCTCTTTCTTCAGCATTCATAGCATGGCTGTTGGGAATTCAGACAATGTACCTGAGGTGTCTCCTATTTATGACCCCTCAAACCTCAATCCTGAAGAAAACTCACCTTCCCTTCCCTATATGGTGCCCAAAAACTCTAATACTCATCCCATTGTGTCTGACAGTCAAGATTCCCAACTCAACAGCAAAGGTGAATCGGCCGTGATGCTCCCGATCGCTTACCTTCATCTAGCCATCAAATTCCCCTTAAAATCAACCCCATCCAAGCTTGTGACAACACCTCCCATTCAATTCCTCAACCTGAAATCATTACCAATATCATTCCTCCAAACAAAAACATCTATATTGACCTTCCTATTCATAAAATAGACATACCTCCTAACATGCCTGTTCTTGACTCTCTAATGAGTGCCTTCATCTCTCAAATTGAACCCAAAAAGATACATGAAGCTCTTCAAGACCCAGATTGGATAGAAGCAATGGAAGAAGAATTGGAGCAATTTGAAAGAAACAAAGTGTGGAAGCTTGTTCCTAAGCCTAAAAACCAAACCTGTCATTGGGACAAGATGGGTTTTTAGAAATAAGATGAATGAAGAAGGTATTGTAGTAAGGAACAAAGCCAGATCGGTTGCTCAAGGGTACAAACAAGAAGAAGGTATTGATTATGATGAGACTTTTGCCCCCTGTTGCAAGACTTGAAGCTATAAGGCTATTTCTTGCCTATGCTTCATTTAAGAAAATGAAGGTGTTTCGGATGGATGTCAAGAGTGCATTCCTGAATGGAGTCTTAAATGAAAAAGTTTTTGTATCTCAACCCCCTGGTTTTGAGCACCCTAAATTTCCAGATCATGTATACAAATTGGACAAAGCCTTGTATGGGCTTAAGCAAGCACCTAGAGCTTAGTATGATACCCTATCTAAATATCTCCTTGGCAAAGGATTTACCAAGGTCCATATTGATAACACTTTGTTTATCAAAAAATATGGAGATGATCAGTTGCTCATCCAAGTCTATGTTGATGACATCATCTTTGGGTCATCAAATGAGGACTTGTGCACTGAATTTGGGGATATTATGAAGAATCAGTTTGAAATGAGCATGATTGGTGAGCTCACTTTCTTCTTGGGCCTTCAAGTCAAACAAATGAAGGAAGGGATCTTCATTAACCAAGCCAAGTACACAAGGGATATGATCAAGAAGTTTGACATGCAAACTGCTTCCCCAGCTAGAACCCCTTTATCAATCACAACCAAACTCCATGCTGATTCTGATGGCCAGAGTGTGTGAATCCAACCCTTTATAGAAGCTACATTGGATCACTCCTATATGTAACAGCTTCAAGACCTGATATCATGTTTAGTGTTTGCCTTTGTGCAAGATTTCAAGCCAATCCCAAAGAATCTCATCTCTCTGCTGTCAAGAGAATTTTGAGATATCTCAAAGAAACACCTGATTATGGATTGTGGTATCCCACTGAATCCCCATTCTCTCTGATTGGATTCACTGACTCAGACTATGCTGGATGCAATCTAGATAGAAAATCCACAAGTGGTGGATGCCAGTTTATTGGATCAAGAATTATCTCATGGTCAAGCAAAAAGCAAACCTCAGTAGCTACCTCAACAGCTGAGGCTGAGTATATTGCTGCAGGCTTGTGTTGTTCTCAAATTCTTTATCTTAAAAGTCAACTTCAAGACTTTGTGATGGACCTATCAAATATTCCCATCTTTTGTGATAATTCTAGCACTATTGCCATGACAGAAAATCCAGTGCAACATACCAAAACCAAGCACATTGAAGTTAGGCATCACTTCATTAGAGACCATGTAGAAAAGGGAAATATTAACTTGGCCAAAGTTTGCACTGAAGACAATGTCTCTGACATCCTAACAAAAGCCATGGATGAAAAGAGATTTGAAATCCTAAGAGCAATGTTAGGGATGATAAACTTGACAAAATAAAGATCCTTCATTAATAACTGGGAAAAACATTACCTATGGTTGCTGCCAACAATGTGGGATCTGACAGCTAACCATTAACCTATTCTAGAACCTTCTTAAAACATCAATCCAAAACTTTCTCCTACCATTCATCCAACCTTCTAAAACAAAAATTAAAAACATCAAACACAATCTCCATTATCAAAAGCTTCACTATCCTCCTTCTCATCACAGTTAGCCCTCCTGAATGCTTGCAGCTAAGAATTGTCAATCCTGACTATTCCATAGCTGATCTTGGAAGCAATCATCTCCACCTCTATTATCACTATAGATAATATCTGGAGCCTGATATGCAGTCTCTTTGAAGTCCCCATATCTCTCAAGCCATATACAGGGTGCCTTTCCATAAATGGATCAATAGCTGTGGTTGAGAATTGCAAAGAAGGACACACTCTTCTTGGCCACCATTCCTCCACTGCATCATAAGGAGGATACTAAGTGGTGATATAAAGCTGAAAGTACCTGAAGAGTTTGCACTTGCCTGTGCAATGATAGCTTGATCAGACTGAGGACCTTCATCTTCATCACCATTCAGAGCTGCTGGACTTAAGCACTTGAGAAACTGAGAGAATAATTTCATATAAGTCTTGGAAGGAGAACTTTGCACACCTGCAAAGTTGTCACCAGTTCCCTCAAGAACTGCTTGACTAAGAGTAAGTGAATCTCTAGTTACAGCTATGAACTTCTTGACAGCTATGAAATCAGGTTGACCAATTTGTGTGTCAATCTTAATCCTTTCATTGCTGTCAAGCTTCACAAGCTCCCCAAATGTTTTGACTTTCTCTGCACCTTCCTCAACTTGCCTACTTGATTCACCTTCCTTCCCTTTCCTTGACAGCTTAATCTTAGCTGTCAGATCATTATGCCTCTCACCAACCATCTTTACTTTACCCTTCTCTCTAGCTATATCCCTCAACCTATTTCTCTCACCCTCCAGCAGTGCTAGTCTCTCTTCTTCCCAAAATTTCCTTCTAAACTCTCTCTCTCTCTCAACTCTTCTTCCTTATTTGGATCATCATTTGGCAATTGATCCACTTCCTGTTCCAAACCATTATCAGTTTGGATTCTATATGACATAAATTCTCTCTCAAACCTCTCCTCTCTAGTCTCATCCACCCTTGGACTTTGAAAAACAAGTTTCTTTGCTGTCTTAGCCATCTTTCTAGGACTAAACATTGAAATTAATCTCCCCATTTGCTATAAATGAAATGAATTTGGTAAATTTCATCATCTGAACCATTTCCTTTTATAGACAAATTTAGGATCAGTCAAATTAGTGGCAATGATTATTCAAAATAGACCTGGCTGGTCATCAAGTCAGACAGCTATGAATTTAGTTCTTGCCAAATCGAGGAAGTTTTGGAACTTGCCACTAACACATATCTATTAACTTCTCTGATTTATTCCCTCTGAATTTTCGTCTTTGTGTACGGAAATAACTCCCATGTTTTATGGGAAGTTATTGCTCAAGTAATGAGTGGGGGACAAATAACACTATTCATGAACAGTCACTCCCTTAAATGCTCTTTTTTAACCGTTGCACTAACCCACGTCTTTTAGCCGTTAAACCTCTCAATTTCTCTCCTCATTAACATAACATCAGTGCGAAATTAACCCTTCTTCAAATCAAATCTTTTCACCCTTCCAATCCTCTTCTCCAAAATCTCTATACCTCTGTAAACCCTAAAACTCTGTTCTTTCAAAATGTCTTACCCTGAAGCACATGGTTACTTTATCAAATCTGACTTCTACAACCATCAAGTTGGAGCCCTCATTAAAGAACTTCTTGAGTCCAACAACCTCTGCAAAATGATGGAAGCTCAATCACCCATCTATGAGAATCTATGTAGAGAAATGTTCATGACTGGACAGAGACTTGATGATGGATCAATAAAGATAAACATTGAAGGAACTGAGATTCTTATATCTCCCAAATTGGTTTCTGAAGTATACAACATTCCTATGAGAAATGGAACAAGGAGCAACCTTTGGGATAGAAAGGACTGTGCATTGGACATGTTCTACAAGAGATTCTTCAACAAACCCAGCTGCAACTACCTTGTAGAACAGAACAAACCCATCAAAAAGGGAACCCTTGATTTGTTTAAATCAACCCTGATGGATGTTGTTATCTTGAAGGAAAGCAATCATCTTTGGACCAAATCAGTCCAAATGAGTGAAAGCAAGGCTTGAGCTTGATAGCTAAGGATGTCAATTGGAGTGTTGCCCTACTACACAACTTTCAACTAGCTATCTCACCCACTCCATGAAAATTCAAGAAGCAAAACCCAAGAATGAATAACTTCAGATTCATGAGTGGAATCCTACACCACTTAATCCCTAAGTTGAACCCTCCCCTTAAAAAGGTTTGGCTTAAATCCTCCCCTCTTGTGCAAACCAGGAGTTTTAACTCAAGCACATTCAGACTCAAAGGGAAGAAAAAGGTAGAATTTGGGGACAGCTCTGAGAATCTTGAGGCAGCAACTCTGAGACTGAAAGAGAAAGAGGAAAATGACATGAGAATGTGGAAGTCACTGGTCCACATGATCAATGACAAGAGATCAAAAAGGAAGCATGACAAAGGTGTAGTAATAAGAGAAAGAGCTCAAGACACTTCTCCTAGCAGAATCAAGAGGAGAAAAAGCCAAGCAAAGATGAAGAGAACTGGAAAAGGAAAGAAACTCAGCAAAGGAAAGAAAGTACAAGAAGAGGAAGAGCAAACTGATGAGCAAGAATTGGCTCAAGTGACTGACAAAGGAAAAAAAATTGCTGAAGAACAAGCTGACAGTGAAGAAACCCAATCAGACCTCATCTTAAAAGATATTGATGACTATGGTGGTGAAGAGGAAGAAAGCCATGATGATGAGTATGATGAAAACATGAGAAGAGCTGTTGCTGAGTCTCTGATGGAAGTGAGAACAACTAAGGTTGGACAGTCATCTGGGACAGCTATGGAAGCATCCACTCTGACAGCTAAGGTTCCTTCGGTTGCTGAAATTCCATTCAAGGTAATCTCTACTCCCTCTCATACATTCTCTAGGAAGAGAAAATCAGATAAAGATGCTCCCCCATCCAAAAAGTTGAAACCAAACACACCTCAACCTCCTCATCTAAAGACCAATCCAGTTCACCACATGACTCTGTAGCTCAAGGCATCCTCAACCTCAATCCCTCCAACATTAGTCCAAATGAGCCTAGTGTTGAAAAAGAAAGGGGGAATAGCCCTAGCTCTGAAAAGGATGAGCCTCAGTTAAGGGGGAACATCAGTCCTCAGTCACCCATTCTGACAGCTATGCCCTTCTCTGAACATTCCTCACCCAATTCAATCCCCTCAGATCCCTCTCCCTTTCCTGAAAACATCATTAGGGCATCTGAAGGACTATCCTTGATAGGGAAACCTGAATTGCTTCCTGTAGTTAAGGAATATTTGAGATCCCTGTTGACTGAGGAAGATGTGCAAAAAGCCATGGAGTTAATCAACACCAGAGATTTGGCTAAGAAAGCAAGCATGCCTGAACCTGAACCTCAACCTGAACATCAATCTGAACCCAACTCCCAATTCAAACCTGTTGAGCCTGTTCAAACCCAAGAAACACCTGATCCTACTTCTGAATCTGAAATCCTCCCAACCTGTGAACCTTGGATTTTAGATTGTGATATTGACTTTTCCTTCCCCTTCATCATGATTGCCCACCAAAGACTAAAGGAGATTACCCATTTTCCAGAGATTGCTAATCCTAGCCTAATCCCCAATCCTTGGCTGTTAAGCAAAAACTCCATTATAATTCATGCAAGGAATAGGTGTGTCCTCATTATGTTTACCCATGAGGAATGGAAGAAGTATAGAATAGCTCTCCCCAACTCTTTCTTTCATAAAGCCCCCAGACTACCAAATTTCATAGACATTTCAACCATCATTGATTGAGAAATTTTGTTCTCCCAACTTCTGTCATCCAACATCAATGAATGCATCTACATGCCCTCATCCCTATTTTATGCCCTCAGCATTGAACTTTCCAAAGAAATGTACCGGAGAATCCTTCTCAATAAAGCCAAAATCATGGCTGTCATTTCAAAGCCAAGCCTGACAGCTATGTTTCCTCCTACTTTCTCAGTACCTCCTTCTATCATCCCCCTAAACACCAGATCTCTCCAAGCCAAACTTTCCCCAAACTTTAACCCTTCAACCTATGTGCCTCCTTATCATGTGACAATCTCAGATATGCAGAGATTTACTAGGTCAATGATAACCAAAATGAGACACATGTTGGATGTCTCATCTGAATCCAAGAAGGCAACTAAAGGGAAAGCTGTTGAATCTGAGGAGGAAGATGTCAACCTAGGAAAAAGAACTTCTGGTGCTGCCCCCAATGTTGTGTTGTCCAGTGATGATGAAGAAGATACTTCAGTGAAGAAAGTTCAACAGTTTCCATCCTCTACTGTTCTCACCACAGATCAACCTCTTCATCAAGCTCAACAACTCATCTCTCTGCAAACAAACCCTTTCTTTTCTAACTCATTTGCAGGAACTAGAGGTCAAAGCTCAAAACCAAAGAAGGTTCCCAAATGGGGTAGTATGAGATTAAGAGATGATGAAGAACCTCTTCCCAGAGCTGTTCTCAAAGAAAGACAAGATCAATCCTTCACCTATGATGATGAGATGAGCTGGGAATGGAACAATGAGATGTATTACAGAGGTGTTGATGACAAGATGAAGAAAGTGCTGTTAGCAGAAAGAAAGGAGATCCTTGAAGCAAGAAAAGAAAGAGATGAATTTTCTGAGTAGAAATTTTTTTCTTTTTTTTGATAAGTCCTTTTAAACCCTACCTTTATTTTCCTGCTTTAAAACAATTGTTATTTTGGATAATTTGTTTGTTTTTAAACTCCTGTGATTGAATCAAGAAGAACAGTTTTGTCTTCATTGGTATATTCAATTCATAAGTATCTTGCAGGTTATATCTTTTATTAGATATATATTACTTTGCCAAAAAGGGGGAAATTGTTAGGACCTAACTATATAAACCACATAGTTATAAAAGGTTTTGACAAAGAAATATATCATATGTTATCTGACAGCCAAGATAACATATGACTCTGGACAGCTAAGCCCATATCTTAATCTGCACATCTTTTACATCAACTGAACAGCTATGATTTAACCAATCTACAATGATCTAACTCAAGACCAATCATACATATCATTGTATATATTTACATATGAATCATTACATATTGCCTGAACCTTCTAGATCAAGAACTTAGCCTGACAGCTAAGGTTCTCTACAACAAAGGCTTCATCCCTCAGACAGCTATGATATTCAGCAAATTCCTCAGACAGCTATGATCCTCAGCAATCAAACAGCAGTGACATACTTATGTGATGATCAAAGATGTGCCTTCCCTAATCACTCCCAACTAATGTTGCCAGCTCATCTCCATGAAGATCACATCAAATGGTTGCAGATTCCAGCTATGTCATTATCCAGTCAACAAAGGCACTAAATGCAACTCCAACATGTATTTACTACCTTGTCTCCTTGTCCCCTCCAACGGCTATATCCAAGCCTATAAAAGGAGACCTCCATGACTGAAGACATCACCCCTTTACACACAACTTTTACAACCTTACCTTCAATCCCTCTCAACCTGCAACCAACAATCAAAACAACTTTGAGACACTTGTAACTGACCTCAGGTGTATAAACTAATTTGTAAAACCACTTAAGACTGACTTTAAGTGGGTATTGTAACTTGCTTAGTATAGAGCATAATCCCTAATAGACTGTACTTATTAGGAAGAGGAAGTTCAAGGAACTTGCCTATCCAATCCTTTGTAAATCTTAACGGGAACTAGATTTAAGTTGATTGATCTCACTTGTCAAGGTTGACAGTGAGGGTGGACGTAGGAGGAGTGAACTCTGAACCACCTTAAAATTTCTTGTGTTCAATTGGTATTATCACACAACACACACACACATATACACACACAAACACTATTCACTTGTCTTTACATTATTTCAACACTTATTATTTCGCTGCACATTTAACACTTATCTTTAAAACCAGTTATTATCTGACAGCTAAGATTTCACCTCAGCTATCAAATCCTTAACTGCCTAACCTTTAATCTGATTTAAGTAAACAGGACCTTTCAAATATGAAGTTCGATGAAGAACCCAACTATTCCAAGCTAATCTCTTTGTTCGAGGGACTACTCGGTCCCAACTTGCCACAAGACCAATAAATACAGATGGTGCTCAAAAGGTGATCTTTTTGGATATATGACTAAAAAGAACAAAAAATTTGTTGGATGCGTATTGCTGATCTTATAGATTTTTTCTGATATCCTTGTTAGATTATCTTCCAAGTTGGCCAAAAACGTGGCAGATTGAATCTTGATGAGGAAGATGATGGACAACCCAAGAAGAAAGTTCGAATGGGAGTCCCTGCAACAGAGTGGATATCAGTTTATAATGCCAGGCTACCTATGAAACAGCGGTACAACATTGCTTGTAGAAATTATATTAGACCTTTTTTTGGATCATATAGTTTTTTGAGCTCTGTGTCAATTTGCAGAGTTCTCACAATAATTTAGCGTCAATAGTGCTCTTGTGATTCTTTTGCTCGTCATGTACATGCAGGACTTTTTGCATGCTGCTGATCATTGTCTTTACTGAGTCGTGCATGAAATATGTGAGACAAAAACCCATTTGATCCCGTGATGAATCTGCCCTATTTATCTTAGCCTACTTCTTTATCCAAGACCATCAGGACTTTTTGCATGCTGCTGATCATTGTCTTGCCTCTGGTTCCAAAAGAGCAATGAGCCTTGTTTTGTCCTGAATGTTTTCTCTTTATATGGATTAGTAAACTGCTCATTGTGTCCGTGTAGGTACCATTACAATGTGGCGGATGCAAGACTGCCACAACATGTGGAAAGAGGAAACGCTGATGGTTTACTTATAAGTTCTGTGGCATCCTGTTCCAACCTGTGGGCTCTTATAATGGACGCTGGAACGGGCTTCACTAACCAAGTCTATGAGCTTTCTCCTTTTTTCTTGCACAAGGTGAAACACCTTGGCATATTATTACATAGTTTGTTCTTTCATTGATCTTAGAGTTGTATGAGATTATTAAATTCCTTATACATTAAATATTGCAGAAATGGATCATGGAACAATGGGAGAAGAACTTTTATATCAGTTCTATTACTGGGTCTAACAATGGAAGTTCTCTTGTGGTGATGTCCAAAGGTATATATGGTCTTGGAGTATATGAAAATGAATACGGATTTGTTGCCGCATCATCATATGAAAAGGTGGTCTAATGGGCATGTTTGTTCAATCAATTGATATTTCCGTGAATTTTGTTGACACGCAGTGCAGAGGTTTTGTTTTATACTCTCTCCGACCCATAATAAATGTCATACTTTCCTTTTCGGTCCATCCCATAATAATTGTCGCGTTTCTAAATAAGGGAAGAGACTCGATGCAATTTTATCCTTGTACAGGCAATGTACAAACTAGTATAGCACCCTCCTTAAAAATGTTTACAAGTCAAATGCGACATTTATTTTGGGACGGAGGGAGTATTATTTTATTTTTCTATCTGAATGTGTCAATTACAAATATGCGAGAAACCGAATGACCAGAATTGAACATGTTGGATGGTTTTTGGATGATTACAAGAAATAAGATTCATTAGTGAAGTTATACTATTGAACTCCGTATTATGTTAGTTTCTTTTCCAGAACCATGATTTAAATATGTATTGCTGGTTCTTAGAAGCAATGGTTTGCTAAGCTCTTATCCTGACATACTTCTTAATTTATTCCCTCCGTCCCGATTTAATTTTCTTAGTTTGACTTTACACGCTTAATTAGGAACCAATGCAAAATGGGCAACAATAGTAGTGTGTTGGGGACATAATTGTCCAAAACACTATTCATAAAGCTAGTGGGGGAAAAGTAGATAGGTACGTAACCCTTTTTTTTGTTTTGTTTTTGTAATTCTATGAAATCTATGGAATAAAGCAAACTAAGAACCTAAAACTGGGACTGACCAAAAATGAAAGTAAAAGCCTTAAAATGGGAGGGATGGAGTATTAAACAAATCTGTTGAATCCTGATAGTGATGAATGTAATTTGTTATTGGTTTTGACAAGCCAAATTTAGTTGCTGTACTTTTTGTCTATGAACTGTATTATGACCAAATTTTGGCAGGCACCCAGTACTCTCAACAGTCGTACAAAGTAAGCGACTCATTTCCTTTTAAGTGGATTAACAAGAAGTGGAGAGAAGGGTTTCATGTGACAGCCATGTCAACAGCGGGTACCAGATGGGGCGTGGTTATGTCTCGCAATGCTGGCTTCAGCGATCAGGTTCAGTTTCTTGCTCTCATTTGTTCTTACCAGTTCTTCTAAACTCTGAGATCCCCTTTAGTTTCTTTTCTGTTTATGATACACAAGCAGAGCAACATGACTAGAGTTGGCGCATAGACTTGCACATCTGAAATAATTATTTCAAATTTCAAACATGGAACGTATTGTACACAATGTTGAATCCTTGTTTAAGAAAACACTTCATCGCATTGTAGAGTGCCTTTTCAAAACGTTGGACCTTTTGAGTTCATCATTACCAGTGAGACTGAGCAATAAGCCAAAAAAAATTTGCATGAATCTTCTAGCTTGCCTTTTTGACGAACGAGGGTTACAATTAGAGGCTAAGCTGAACGGAGGATATGTTAAAGACAAGAAGGCCGACGGGAGTGAGGATTATTTCTTCTCTTTAACATTGTATTTTGCATTTCAAGTGTAAAAAAGGGAAAATGATGCTAGGGAGGGAGTTTATCTGCATCATCAGGAGCATTCAATGTTTGTTTGTAAAACATTATTTATACAAAAGTAGTAGCTGTACAGTTTTTCAGGTCCATAGGCGCCTCTTAGGCAGGCAGGCGATGGTGATCTCAACAAAATTAGCCTTTGTATTCGATACAAGTAGACGTCTCAAATTTTATGTTTTTGCTTGCCATTTATGTCGAATTCACACTGATGTTTGAACTTTGAATATGGCTGTGGGCACGAATTGGAAACTGGGCGAGCCATAAACCAAGTTAGCCAGAATTGTACTCTTTTTTTTTTTTTTTGGGAATGATTAGTCTAACACTTCAGAGAGCAATTGAACTTCATAATTAAGACAGTTTGTTTAGCTATTAATTTATGATACTACATCAAAGGTAGTATGATACATTAGGATAAACTTTGCGCATGCTTGTAAATGCAACAATAAGAATACATTAGTATTTGGTCTTACCTACAGAATTTGCGGGTTGCAATTTTCACATACACCCAGTCCATCAAGTCATTCGTGAAGCGGAAAAAGGCATGTCTACCACGTCGATTGAGAAGCAAAGCACCACATATCCCCCAAAATCCAGTAACGAAACCTGAAGCCATACCAATGTAGAGCCATTTCGTAAACTCATCATCATCATTCTCTTCACTGCCAACACCATCAACAACGAAACCTGGTGATTCTCCGGGGCATTTTGATGCAAGTGGAGGCCCACAAAGTCCAACATTACCAATAAACTTGGATGCATCAAAGCTTTGGAGTTGAGTGCCCGATGGTATTTTTCCAGAAAACTTGTTGTACGATAGGTCTAGATAGTTTAAGGAATTCAGCTGAGACAAACTAGCAGGTAACTTACCAGAAAACCTGTTTCTAGACAAATCAAGAGCCTCAATAGACTTCAGCTGACCTACATGTTGGGGAACCTTACCCTGCAATGCATTTCTGGATAAGTTCAGAACTACCAACTCAAACAGTTGTGTTATTTCATTAGGAATTTCTCCACTCAAGTTATTGCTTGAGAAATCAATGAGCTTCAATAGTCTCAGATTATTTCCAAATTCAACCTCTCTACCTTGCCATCCTATCACTGAATAGTCAGTATATTCGGCAGCCACATACATTTCATAATTATATGGATGATTATTAAGTTCAATTCCTTTCTGAACCATGGCACTGAGGTTGTTTAAACATGGAGGAATAGTTCCGTGTAAGTTGTTTTGAGAAAGGTCCAAGACTTGAAGTTCATTTAACTGGCATAAATTTAAAGGGATGGTCCCATTAAATTTATTTGATCGCAGACTGAGAACGTGGAGCTGCGATTTATTCCACCCAATCCAAGCAGGTACATTTCCGGTTAACTCGTTCACTCCAACATCCAAGAAATTCAACCATACACAATTTGACAAGGACTGAGGAAGCTCCCCTTCAAAGCTATTGTTGTACAAGTATAATGATTCCAAGCTAAATAAGGATCCAATAGAAGACGGGATTTCCCCAGAAAGTCTGTTGTGCGCTAAGTTAACAACGGTCAGTTTTTCTAGTTTTCCCAAACAATCAGGAAGCCCTCCGGTTAGTAAATTGTATGAGATGTCAAGAAAGTACAATTCCGCATCACTTAATTGGCATAAGAAATCGAGATTCCCAGCAAATTTATTCCTTGAAAGATTTATCGACGTGGAATTAGAAGGAAACAATGGTATCGGGCCCTCAAAATGATTTGAGCTCAGGTCAAAACTGGGATTCCCATTAAACTTCTTTGATGATAAATCTGGTATGATGCCTCCGAAATTGTTTGAAGATAAATTAAAAAATGGATCTAGTGTCGAAAGGTCCCAAAACCATGGTGGGATGCTATCTGAAATTCCATTGCTGGAAATATCAAGATATCGAAAGTTTTTCTGAGTTCTAATCCAATTTGGGAAAAGTGGGCCAAGATTGCAAGATCTCAAGCTGATAAAATTTAGTTGAAAATGGGGAGACCATTGAGGGCTTACTTTTATTTGTAAAGCATTGCCGGACAAGTCGAGATCGGTTAAGAGTGAGAGATTTGAAAAGTGAGCTTCAGAGAGAGTACCAGTGAGAGAGTTGTAAGAGAGATCCAAGGAAATAAGCTGTGAGAGTGTCCCCATGTTTTTAGTTATAGTTCCGTTCAGCTGATTTCTGGACAGTGATAACTGATACAGGGAAGAAAACCTTATGATACCATCAGGCAATGGCCCATAAAGTTTGTTACTGTCAAGATACAACACCTCTAATGCAGGCGACCCGGACAAGATATCTAGAAAGTCGGAGAGGTTCCCACTTAAGCTGTTGTTATTCATAATCAGGAAAGACAAATTGGACAGATTTCCAAAAGAGTTGGGTATCATGCTTTCTAGATGATTATCAGAGAGATCAAGATATTGAAGAAAGAGGCTGCTGCTCAATCTGAACAACCAGGAATACATGGATGATGTAAAACCATTAGAGGCGAGGACAAGCCTTTTGATTGAAGTAGAAGAAGAAGAGTTTATCGAAGAAGAAGATGAAGGAGAACTGACCTTTGAGAGCTGACAACCAGAAAAACCCACTTCAGAAAGAAATGGGAGGGTCTTAATTATGTCGACCCAGTGAGTTGCTCTACTGAGGTCAACCCCGTTCATACTAAGGGTTTCCAAGGAAGATAGACGAGACAACCAATCAATGTTCTCAACAGAGAGGTTAAAGCTAGGATAGGAGGAGAGATCAAGATAATTCAAGTTAGAGAGGTTTCCAAGTTGCGATGGAACTATTCCGGAGAAGTGACAGCCAACGAGGTCAAGGTGCTTTAATTTGGTGAAGGAACCAAAAAACTTAGGGATTGGTCTGTTTTCAAAATCAATAGAACTAAGGTCCAGATAGGTCAATTCCCGCAATTCAAGCAATGAAGGACTAATTTTACCGGCTAGACCTGAACCCCGAAGATCAAGTTTGATTACGTGACCAGTTTGGTTGCTGCACTCTACTTCACTCCATTTGCAACAATCTTTGGAACTCCAGGAAGAAGGGAGACGTGTGAAATCATCTATAACTCTAAGGCCAGCTCTGAAAGAAAGAAGTGCTTGTCTCTCCTTATCAATGCATCGAATGATTTCATTAGAACCATTTTTAAAACTAAGGGATGAGGAGACACTAACACAACTAACACACAACAATACTAGAAGAACTACAACACCCAACATCGTCTTTTTCTAAAGAAAGAAACACGAAGGATTTAATATTGGTTGATTGATAAATAAACTTGTGATCAAATAAGATGTATTTATAAGTAGAAAGGAAATACTCCCTCCTTTGGTCCAAATGAAATGAATTCTACGGTTTCCACAAAGACTTAAAAGTGTTGACCAATAATGGAGTTAACCCCTCCTTTATAATTGTAATTGATGCCGACAACTTTACTCAAAAGAAAATATGGTGCTCATTTAATTATATTTAATTATGTCGTACATGAAATTTGATGCAGACTCTTGGAAAAAAAATTAAAAATTATAGAAAGTAACGTTTTCAAAATATAGTTTAAATTGAAAAACAAAAAAATATTCCCAAATGTTTAAAATGAAAAAACTTAGTACCATAATTGTTGGCTTGTTTATTGAACTAATACAACATTAACCTCTATGATTGAGTATTTATTTTCTTAAAATTTCTAGGATTGAATTTTATTGCAACGTAAATTGGTTAAGATGAATGTTTAAAATAAATTAATTAGGAAAGGAGTAATTGCAAGAGGAGAATAATTAATACAAATAGGTAAACATTTAAAATTAATTAATTAATTATTGTATGTGCAATTAAATTTTACTTGAGACATATAAATTTGTTAAATTAAATAACTAAAAATAAATAAATTAGGAGGTAATAATGGTAGGAGGACATCTACTAATTTAATGTGGAAGGATAAATATTCTACACTAATTAATTATAATTATGCAATGAGTTTAATTAATTAATGAGTGGAGCATGAGTTTTAGGCCGTAATTTTTTTCACTAGAAGCTTTAAGCTTTAGTTGTCTGGTAATAATATCAACCATTGTTGTTTTAATGTTATAGTATAGATTAAATAAAATTAATTAATTATTGTATGTGCAATTTAATTTATTTTAGTATCAGTGGGTTTGAAATGAAAAACCCGATAGAATATCCATTTCTCTTTATAATAATTATAAATGACAAAACTAATCCCACCTTCTCAAACCTTATTATACATTCCTTCCCTTCTCTCACTGCCTACAACTGCCGACAACGGTCGTCGGTTGCCACCGTTGACCATTGCTTCCTCCGACCACCTTCGGCCTGCAATTAAAATCATATTTATAAAAATTAAAAAATTGCAATAGTGATGAATGAACCGCAAGAAATATTTTTGACATTAAAAAAGAGAAATATATTAGCGAGAACAATAAAAAAACAATGAAAATAATTGTAATTGACCTAGAGTTCATTGACAAAATAGTAGTTTAGCCAAAATAACACAATAGTTACTCATTGATTTTCAAAACAAATAACAGTAGTTACAATATTTTGAACCGAAGGTTCCGAGTCCCACAAAATAAATGCATAAAAAAAGTGAGTCAAAAGTAGCGAAAATTTACAAAGACTTGAAGCGAAGTTAATCATCAACTTTCCTATCGTACTTTTAACCAACCCATTATCTCTCCCTTTATTGACTAATCTACCATCATCTTTAATTTTTCCATAATCACTTTAATTTTATGATTTATTATATCCAATGACTCTTGACTGAATTATTAGGTACACAATTAACATCATCTTTTCTCTGCTTGTTTCAATAGCATGGGTCCTAGACTACTTTTTTTTTAAATATATAATGGTCCAAGTAGTAATAAAAAATTGATAAAGTTAATGAGTCTTTCCTATGACTTACATTTTAGTCCATAATGTACACTATAAACTATAAATAGCTATAATACATAATAAGAATTCAAGTTATTAGAAATAAATATTAACGATTCATTATCACAAAATATGGTCCAAAAACATGGCTAATTTTTAAAATTAATACTACCCCGTTTCAAAATAAATAACTATTTCTCAAAATATCTAGACCTCAAATGAATGCACAAAATTTGAATAAGTTAATAAATCATCCATCACTAAACAGCAACTTCTAATTCACACCGGGTTTGAAATGAAAAACCCGATAGAATATCTTATTCTCTTTATAATAATTATAAATAACAAAACTAACCCCACATTCTCAAACCTTATTATACATTCCTTCCCCTTCTCTCACTGCCTCCAACAGTCGTCAGCTGCCGCCGTTGACCATTGCTTCCTCCGACCACCTTCGGCCTGCAATTATTGCGGAAACTCCGTCGGCCGGTCCTATCCTCCCTTTGACAATCTATTTAAAAATAAATGTCTTTGTTTAGAGTTTAATCCATGACCGACTCTTTTTCTCTGTCAAAATTGAAAACCGAAAGCTTTTGATTGAACTTTAGTGAGAGTTGAACTCATAATCGACTCTTTTTCTCTGTCAAAATTGAAAAATTATTATTAAAACATGGTAGTTTCAGGGAAAACAAAAACAAGAGTACGAATGGTGCGGGGAAATTGTACTTACTACCACTAAGTTCATACGTAGTTGTAATATCGGATCTGAAGTTTTATTTTTTGCAATTTAGTACATTATATTCGCAACTTGTTGCAATCCAAAGCAATTTTGGATGGACGGAACCCATAGCATAGCATGTGAGATGGAAATGATTTTTTGAGGGCAAAGATGTCTTTCAAATTATTACTTGAACAATTAAATAGTCAAATTACTTATTTACCCTCCAAAATTTTGGTTAAAATCAGAATCCCATTTTGCCGGAATTTTGCAATGTTACTGACGGTCCACAATGCCGCCACTACCACCGCCACACCACCACCCGCCAAAAACAAATTCAAAGTCAAACTTGAGTATTTGAGCATACCCACTTCAATTATTGCCAATCAATACAATAACAAAAAAGGATTTCATTCAAAAGCAACATTAAATCACAATCATCTTTATAAAAATCAAAGATAAAAATAATTAAAAAAAAAAAAACAAAACCAAATTTGGAATTCCATTCAAAATCTCAGATCTGAGAATTGGGATTCAGGGGTTTGGAGATGGGAGCCATAGTCGAGGTCGACAATGAGGGAGGCTGAGAGGAGCAGAGGCACGGGGTTCCAAAATGAGTGGAGGAATGGGGGAAGGAGGAGTTCTTTGGGTGAGGGAATGAGGGGTTACCAGAATATGGGAGAGAGGTGTTGGGGGAGAACAGAGGTTACATAAATTAGGAAGTTGTTTTTTTCTTTCTTTCACTTTTTGTATGCTATATAATTATAAATTATATTATTACTATATTTTATTTTTAAATAACTGAAATTCTAAATAAAAAATTGAATGCAAAATTTATAAAAAGGATGGTGATGATGTCAAAACAAATAACAGTAGTTACAATATTTTGAACCGAAGGTTCGAGTCCCACAAAATGCATAAAAAAGTGAGTCAAAAGTCGCTAAAATTTACAAAGACTTGAGCAGAAGTCGGTCATCAAATTTCCATCGTTCTTTTAACCAACCCATTATCTCTCCCTTTATTGACTAATCTACTATCGGATCCCTAAAGCTAAGCTATATTTTTCCATAATCACTTTAATTTTATGATTTATAATTATATGCAATGACTCTTGACTGAATTATTAGGTACACAATTAACATCATCTTTTCTCTGCTTGTTTCAATAGCATGGGTCCTAGACTTTTCTTTTTCTTTTTTTAATATATAATGGTCCAAGTAGTAATAAAACATTGATAAAGTTAAAGAGTCTTTCCTATGACTTACATTTTAGTCCATAATGTACACTATAAACTATAAATAGCTATAAGGCTACATAATAAGAATTCAAGTTATTAGAAATAAATATTAACGAGTTTTTATGACAACATATGGTCCAAAAACATGGCTAATTTTTAAAATTAATACTACTCCGTTTCAAAATAAATAACTATTTCTCAAAAAATCTAGACCTCAAATGAATGAACAAATTTTGAATAAGTTAATAAATCATCCATCACTAAACAACAACTTCTAATTTGAGAACAAAAGTTCCCGTGGATTCGACTCTTACTCGTGTATATTACTACACCGATCACTCGTCCACTTGCGAGGTTTTTATTACTAAGTGGGCTTTTACTCCATCATGTATTTTTCGAATTTATATTTAGATGGGCAGTAATTATATATTTAAAAATAGATTTATACTTTAGTGGTATTTTAGATTATTATGTTTATTTTTAGGAGTGTTTGACTTGAGTTCCAAGTTTTAGAGTCTTATAAAAAAATAGGGGTGCTTGGAATTTAGAAAATATTTTTTTCCCATTGCTTCGGGGCATGTATCAAAAAAAATTGTGAGGCGCGCTCTTGTGCAGTGCAACCGCCGTAAACAACTCAGTTCTTATGTATAATTAGGGATTGCAACGGGTCGGGTTCCGATCGGATCGATCTTGATCCGAACCGAACTCGATCAGATTTTAAAATTGCTAACCAAACCCTAATTTCTCGGATCGGAACGCATTCGGTTCGGATCGGGTTCAGTCAAATTGCCATCCCTATGTATAATCAGTTGACCTAGGACTCGTTTGGTAGGCTGATAGAATTAACCCATATTAATAGTGAGGAGCTTATTATTTCAGGGATTAATAATATCGCCCTTTTTTTAGGATAAATAAGAAGGGGATAAGAGGTTTTCAGATGCTTATCTGGGTTGTACTTTGAATAATTACTACGGTTGCATTTAATCTACCAAACATACTTTTATTGGACTAATAATCATATCCGGTCATTTATCGACCTACCAAACGCCCCCTAGTGAAAAGGGAATTCAGGCATGGAATTTCATAGCTGGACTGTTTATTACAATATCAGACTTACAAGCTTTTATTGCCTTATACATATGGTGACATAATCTGCAAATTGTTTACCAAGCAAATAGCTGTTGGATTAACTATTACACAATAATAGAAAATTGTATAAAACTAAATAAAACAAAATTACACAAACGAAAAGATAAGGAAAAAGATTTGTCGAGGAATCCGAGTCGTGTGAAATCACACTCTCCTTAAGACAAATTACGCCCCCTCACCACGTTGTGCTTGAGTTGTTACGGAACGCTTGCCTCCCAGGATGAAACGGAGTAACCGGACGGTGGTTGCACAAGAATACCTCCGGCGAACTGAAGTCGATGCTTGAGCTTTATCACCACAAATGCAATGCAAGGAGGCCAAGGAAAATATTTGTTCAATATGCAACAAGAGGAAGAGGAGAGGAATTCTGGAAAAATCTGTGTGTCTTTTCTCTCTTGTTGTGTTCTTGCCTTTTTATAATTAAAGGAGAGAACAGAAAATTAAACCAAGGTTTAATTTTCTTAATTAATACAATTATTCTAATATAATTGCATAATTATTTGGCTCATAAACCCCCTTTTTTCAGTTATATGGCTGTTGGATTTACACCTTCATTAACAGCCTTTTGAGCTGTTACAAAACATTGTAAAGTCATTTTTCCCGTTCAGCCACTGGACCCCAGGCGCCCGCCTCGGGGAACGCGAGGCGCCCGCCTCGAACTGGTTCAAATGGGTCTCATCTACTGGAGTCGAGGCGCCCGCCTCATGCAGGTCCAGGCGCCCGCCTCACTCCCAGTTCCATTTGATTAAGTTTTGGAAAAAAAATTACAAAAAGTGGGCTCGCGCGGACAGGCTATTTCGGAGCTACATTCGTGTCCGCAGGACGCGCATGCACATGAGTTCGGTAGCCCGAAGCCTATTTCGGTCCATGATTTGCACCCCCCCCTGCGCACCTGTGCGCGAGAGAGAGCCTCTATGTACCACAATCTTACTCCCTACCAAAGTGTAGGAGTATTTAAACTTAGCCACTTTTTCATCTTTTTCCAATGTGGGATAACCACATTTTACCCATTCCAACCCATTAACTTTGAGCCTTCATATCTCATTCATTTCTCAACCATTTTGAACAAATGAATATATGAATTCAATGTACTCATGGAGTAGAACACAATCCAACAATCAATTTGTCATTTTAACAAATAACAAATTAAGAAAATAACTCATTATTTCCTTCAAAACACACTTTTTTCCAACAATCCCCCACATGAAGGAATAATGCGGAATTGGTGATAAAGCCCGGCAGACGAAAACTTGCATACGAAGATGTGGGAATGCCCATTAAATCTTCGCTCGTACAAGCATATTTACTCTACTCGCAAATCGATAGACGCGATGTCCTTGAATCGTTATGCTTTTTGTGTAGCCGATCATATGCTTGACACAAGTATCGTCCTAACATACTTCAATTCTCATAGCTATGTTCAATCATGGCCCTGAACATACGCCTGGTTCTGCGAGAGGGTCTAAGAATTGAGCCTCACACAATTCTCCTCGAAGCGGCCCCACTTCTCTCTCACATAGGTGATTTCTTAAAGGTAACCCGTATTACCCCGCTCGAATTTTCGACGCGTAAGAATCATTAAAAGCCATAGGCTTATCCTGGTCCTTTCGGGATGTCACTAATAGGAATGGACTTGGGGTAGATTCCCCCACAGTGACGCTACAAGTCTTTTAACAGTTAGGTTGTCCCATTGAATCTAGTTCTTGGGATCTCCAGTCATCTAGATTGGGTTTTCCGCTGTGTTTAACTTTTCAGAGGCTTTAGTCCCATTCCCCTCGTCGAGCTTTCAACTAACTCTCTATTTAGCCCTTTGGTTAACGGATCCGCTAAATTTTCCTTTGACTTAACATAGTCAATGGATATTGTGCCAGTTGAGAGTAGTTGTCTAATGGTATTATGTCTTCGATGAATGTGTCTCGACTTACCATTATACATATGATTGTGTGCCCTTCCAATCGCTGATTGGCTATCACAATGTATACATATTGATGGCACGGGCTTCGTCCATCTTGGAATATCTTCTATAAATTGGCGTAGCCACTCGGCTTCTTCACCACATTTATCTAACGCTATAAACTCAGATTCCATCGTGGATCTAGCTATAACCGTTTGTTTAGAAGATTTCCATGATATAGCTGCTCCTGCTAATGTGAATACAAATCCGCTCGTAGACCTTGAGTCTTTTATATCGGATATCCAATTAGCATCGCTATACCCTTCAATTACCGCTGGATGTCTAGTATAGTGTAAAGCATAATCGCGAGTATATCTTAAGTACCTTAGTACTCTCACTATACCATTCCAATGTTCCGCTCCGGGATTACTTGTATACCGACTCGCCTTGCTAACTGTGTAAGCAATATCTGGTCTAGTACAACTC
Source organism: Adenophora triphylla var. japonica (assembly GCA_022495995.1). Lineage (NCBI taxonomy): Eukaryota > Viridiplantae > Streptophyta > Magnoliopsida > Asterales > Campanulaceae > Adenophora > Adenophora triphylla. The sequence goes on from JAFEMH010004177.1 coordinate 187,838, forward strand.
ATCAAATACATTAGACTTCCAATGATTCTCGAGTATTCAACTTGAGAAACTGTGTCACCTCTATTCTTTGATAGATGTTGACTCATGTCTATTGGGGTTCTAGCAATAGCTAAGTCATCCTTGCTGAATTTCTCAAGAATTTTATCCACATAATGTGACCGGCTTAAAGCAAGTCCATTTGACATTCTTGAAATTTTCACGCCAAGGATTACGTCGGCTAACCCCATATCTTTCATGTCAAACTTTGAGTTCAACATATCTTTAGTGGACTTTATCATTTTATCACAACTTCCTATGATAAGCATGTCATCTACATAAAGACACAAAATGACGTAGCCATTTCCCGTGTCTCTAACATAGATACATTTGTCACATTCATTTATTTTAAATCCACTTTCCATCATGGTTTGATCAAACTTTTGATGCCATTGTTTTGGTGCTTGTTTCAAGCCATACAATGACTTTACTAACTTGCACACTTTATTTTCTTGCCCCGGCGTAAAATCCTTCCTAGTTGCTCCATGTAAATTTCCTCTTCTAAATCCCCATTTAGAAAGGCTGTTTTAACATCCATTTGATGTACTTCAAGATTCCGCAATGCGGCTATTGCAAGTACAATTCTTATGGATGTTATTCTCGTAATCGGAGAATATGTATCAAAGTAATCAAGGCCTTCCTTTTGCTTGTAACCTTTAATTACAAGTCTTGCCTTATACTTGTCAATTGTTCCATCCGTCTTCATTTTCCTTTTAAAAATCCACCTATATCCTAGTGGTTTACTTCCCGGAGGAAGATCCACTAATTCCCAAGTGTGATTTTGTAAAATGGAATCAATCTCACTTTTAATGGCCTCTTTCCACAAAGGTCCTTCGGAAGAGCTCACGGCTTCTTTATAAACTTTGTGGTTCACTTTCAAGCATATAGGTTAGAAAATCTGGGCCAAAAGATTTTTCTACCCTACCTCGTTTGCTCCGTCGAGGTTCTACCTCCGCTTCATCATTTTCATCATGATGATTTCTTCCTTCTACTTCTTCTTCTTCTATTGAATCATGTCTCCGTTTAGATGAACTTGCTTCATCTCTTTTGCACGGAAACACATTCTCAAAGAAAGAAGCATTTCTTGACTCCATTATAGTATTCTTGTGTATATCTTGAATCTTCGATTCATGCACAAGAAATCTATAAGCACTACTATTGTGAGCATACCCAATAAATATGCAATCAATAGTTTTTGGTCCAATTTTCACCTTTTTGGGAGGCGGTATTGAAACCTTTGCAAGACACCCCCACACTCGCATGTATTGGTATGATGGCACTCTTCCATGCCACAATTCATAGGGGCTCTTATTTATTTTCTTTCGGGGCATTTTATTCAACACATAATTTGCCGACAAGACAGCCTCTCCCCACATGTTATCCGGTAACCCCGAACTTATTAACATGGCATTCATCATGTCCTTTAGAGTCCGATTTTTCCTCTCGGCAACTCCATTGGATTGTGGGGTGTATGGTGGTGTTGTAACATGTTTAATCCCATGTTGAGCACAAATACCTTCAAACGGGAATTCATACTCACCACCACGATCACTTCTTATGACCTTTATTTTCCGGTTGAGTTGATTTTCAACTTCATTTTTATAGAGAACAAACTTCTCTATAGCCTCATCTTTACTTTTGAGAAGATACACATAACAATATTTTGTGCTATCATCAACAAAAGTCATAAAGTACTTATTGCCCCCTCGTGTTTGTGTTGACTTGAAGTCACATAAATCCGTATGAACCAACTCAAGTGGTTCATTATTTCTTACAACCGAATGGAACGGAGGTTTTGTAAACTTTGCCTCTACACAAGTTTCACATTTATGTTTGTAGTCTATTTTACATTTTGGTATGCAATTCATGTTAATTAATCTACGTATAGTATCATAGTTAACATGTCCTAGTCTACCATGCCACAAATTGGAAGACTCAAGCAAGTAAACGGAAGAATTATTCTTATTCATCACATTCATCTTAGGCTTGTTAGCCATTACATTGCTTTTAACAACCATAGCACTAAGCTTAAACATACCATCACAAACATATCCTTTGCCTACAAACATTCCACTTTTAGACAAAGTAACCATATCGGATTCAAACACAACACGAAAGCCATGCTTAATCAAAAGCGATCCGGACACCAGATTTTTCCGGATTTCGGGCACATAGAGCACATTGTTGAGAGTCAACTCTTTCCCGGAAGTCAACTTCAGCACCACCTTTCCTTGACCTTTCACATCGGAGGTGGCAGAATTTCCCATGAACAATTTCTCACCATTTTCAAGGGCTTCAAAACTACTAAACATTTCCTTGTTTGAGCAAACATGCCTAGTAGCACCGGTGTCAATCCACCACTGATTTGGGTTTGAACCCACCAAATTCACCTCAGAAATTACCGCCGCCAAGTGCATATCGGAAACTTCATTCGAGATGACATCCACCATGTTTGCTTGTTTCTTTGGCTTCCTACATTCGGAAGACTTGTGGCCCACAATGCCACAATTGTAACAAGTTCCACCGAACTTTTTCTTGGAGATTCCTCCCTTTGGCTTCAAACTAGAACCACCCTTTTTGGGACCAAACTTGCCTTTGGCTTTGCCATTTGCCTTGCCATTGGCCTTGGAGCTATCAACATGCTCCACAACATTGGCTTTCGCCACAAGAAGATTATTCAACTTCTTCTCCGCAATCCTATTCTCTTCCTCAATCCGAAGACGAATAGCAAGCGCTTCAACATTCATTTCCTTTCGTTTGTGTTTAAGATAATTCTTGAAATCTTTCCAAGCGGGAGGCAACTTTTCAATTATTGCCGCCACTTGAAAGTTTTCACTAATTACCATCCCTTCGGCATGAATTTCATGAATGATTATTTGCAACTCTTCCACTTGACTTTTAATGCTTTTGAGTCCACCATTTTGTAATCGAGAAAACGGCCCACAATGAATTTCTTTGTGCCCGCGTCATCGATCTTATATTTATATTCCAAGGACTCCCAAAGTTCCTTTGCAGTTTTCTTAACACTATACACATTGTATAGCGTATCCGACAATCCATTAAGGATGTAATTTCTGCAAAGAAACTCGGAATGCTTCCAAGCATCAAGAGCCGAGATGGCTTGCCCATCCGTCTCATTCTCACCCAACTGTGGCGGATCTTCCTTAAGAAATCTCGCCAAGTTCAAGGTAGTCAAATAGAAAAGCATCTTTTGTTGCCATCTTTTAAAGTCTTGGCCAACAAACTTTTCCGGTTTCTCACCGTGATGGTTCGAAACAGTTTGGACAACCACCCTTTGAGAGTTGGTTTCCACACGAAGCGCTTCCTCCACACGAGGATTCTCGGAGTTGTTCCCAGCATTGGTTTCCACGTTTGATTGAGTAGCCATCTGAAACAAAACAAACAAGTTTAGTTCACTGTTTTAAATAGTTTTCCTTCCAACGAAGAGACAATAATTTGTCTTAAGATTGTTGGATTAACTATTACACAATAATAGAAAATTGTATAAAACTAAATAAAACAAAATTACACAAACGAAAAGATAAGGAAAAAGATTTGTCGAGGAATCCGAGTCGTGTGAAATCACACTCTCCTTAAGACAAATTACGCCCCCTCACCACGTTGTGCTTGAGTTGTTACGGAACGCTTGCCTCCCAGGATGAAACGGAGTAACCGGACGGTGGTTGCACAAGAATACCTCCGGCGAACTGAAGTCGATGCTTGAGCTTTATCACCACAAATGCAATGCAAGGAGGCCAAGGAAAATATTTGTTCAATATGCAACAAGAGGAAGAGGAGAGGAATTCTGGAAAAATCTGTGTGTCTTTTCTCTCTTGTTGTGTTCTTGCCTTTTTATAATTAAAGGAGAGAACAGAAAATTAAACCAAGGTTTAATTTTCTTAATTAATACAATTATTCTAATATAATTGCATAATTATTTGGCTCATAAACCCCCTTTTTTCAGTTATATGGCTGTTGGATTTACACCTTCATTAATGCCTTTTGAGCCGTTACAAAACATTGTAAAGTCATTTTTCCCGTTCAGCCCACTGGACCCCAGGCGCCCGCCTCGGGGAACGCGAGGCGCCCGCCTCGAACTGGTTCAAATGGGTCTCATCTACTGGAGTCGAGGCGCCCGCCTCATGCAGGTCCAGGCGCCCGCCTCACTCCCAGTTCCATTTGATTAAGTTTTGGAAAAAAAATTACAAAAAGTGGGCTCGCGCGGACAGGCTATTTCGGAGCTACATTCGTGTCCGCAGGACGCGCATGCACATGAGGTTCAAATGGGTCTCATCTACTGGAGTCGAGGCGCCCGCCTCATGCAGGTCCAGGCGCCCGCCTCACTCCCAGTTCCATTTGATTAAGTTTTGGAAAAAAAATTACAAAAAGTGGGCTCGCGCGGACAGGCTATTTCGGAGCTACATTCGTGTCCGCAGGACGCGCATGCACATGAGTTCGGTAGCCCGAAGCCTATTTCGGTCCATGATTTGCACCCCCCCTGCGCACCTGTGCGCGAGAGAGAGCCTCTATGTACCACAATCTTACTCCCTACCAAAGTGTAGGAGTATTTAAACTTAGCCACTTTTTCATCTTTTTCCAATGTGGGATAACCACATTTTACCCATTCCAACCCATTAACTTTGAGCCTTCATATCTCATTCATTTCTCAACCATTTTGAACAAATGAATATATGAATTCAATGTACTCATGGAGTAGAACACAATCCAACAATCAATTTGTCATTTTAACAAATAACAAATTAAGAAAATAACTCATTATTTTCTTCAAAACACACTTTTTTCCAACAATAGCAAGCCATCTTACAAGTTTCTTTCTCCTTCTCGCACATAAGAACAACAATATTCTGCTTTCAATTCTTCAGACACATTTATCCAACCTTCCAACATCATCAAATTAAGAAGCATTAGGCCAAACTCCATAGACGTTTGTAAATGTAAGCAACAAAATATAGTAATAACAAGATAACGTAGTATAATTAGTTGGTATTACCTTCAGAAATTGCGTGCTGCCCTTTTCACATAGAACCAGCCGGTCAAGTTATCCGTGAAGTGGAAAAAGGCATGTCGACCACGACGATTGAGTAGAAAAGCATCAGTACAAATGCAAAGATTTCTAATTACTGTTCCAATAAATCACATTAATTCCATTATCCAAGTACCTATTTCTGTTATTCCTGTTCGGAAATGTTCTATTGATCAGATTACAATAACCGATTATAACTTCCACCTTTATCAACAAAGGCACATCAAAGGATGGAAAAGAACCCCCATTACAGGCTGTTGGGCATCTTTGGATCGATAACTATTATATACGAGAACCTCATATTAGAATAAAGAGAGTTAGACGAAGTCAATCAAAACATGGAAGAGAAGAATTGAATTGAATGACTCAGTTGATTATGATGCTAGAGATACATATTTATAGGGTTACAATGAGGAGTTAATCTCCTAGAAGGAGAAGGATTCTAATCTAGATAATCTCCTAGAAGGAGAAGGATTCTAATCTAATACAAAGATTGTGTTTCCTAATCTAATACAAGGATTGTGTTTCCTAATCTATATATAACAATATATACTTGTTTCCTAAACTATATATAACAATATATACTTGAATATAATATTATGATATTATATTCCTAATATGCTCCCGCAAGATGGACGGCTGATAGGAGAGTCCAATCTTGGACATAATTACACAAAGAATGTTGTTGCGGAAATGTTGCGGAAGATTTTGATGACGTTGGTATGGGTTTTACGTCACTCGGACGACATTGGTATGGGTTTTACGTCACTCGGACGACGTTGGTATGGGTTTTACGTCACTCGGACGACTTTGGTTTGGGTTAGTTTTTCCAAGGGAGATTAAGTGAAAAGGAGAAAAAAAATACTCAACGTTACATTGAGATAAGAGAAAAAAAATTAAGAAGAAAAAATTTCGAAGGTGAGAAATAATAAAAAAAATATAGGGTTTTGATCAAAAGGGTTTGTGAGCCAAGGGGATTGAATAACAAAAAGTTTAAAGGTGGTGGGGGCTTTGGTAGTTGGTGGCGGAAGCAAGGTGGCGGAGAAGTTCTTCTATGGATCTTAGCTCTGATACCATATTAGAATAAAGAGAGTTAGACGAAGTCAATCAAAACATGGAAGAGAAGAATTGAATTGAATGACTCAATTGATTATGATGCTAGAGATACATATTTATAGGGTTACAATGAGGAGTTAATCTCCTAGAAGGAGAAGGATTCTAATCTAGATAATCTCCTAGAAGGAGAAGGATTCTAATCTAATACAAAGATTGTGTTTCCTAATCTAATACAAGGATTGTGTTTCCTAATCTATATATAACAATATATACTTGTTTCCTAAACTATATATAACAATATATACTTGAATATAATATTATGATATTATATTCCTAATACCTCATTCAGGCAAGAGGCGAGCTCTGGCAACCTTCCGACACCTGGAGAAGATCAGGCACGGCAATGCCGCAAAGGCATAAAGAGGCATGTGCTTCTTTCAGCTAGTAAAGAGGCGAAAGGCAAGCAAAAGAGACTGGACTTGGACAAACTTGGCACCTATTCAGCTTAGTCTGCAGGTTGATTTTAAGATTTAAAGACATCTCTTACAGTTTTGGGATTTTTGAAAGATTTGGGGCTTAGGATTGAAAGTTTTTCTTTGAATAATGTGGGCTGACAGTTTTCCTCGTGGATTTGAGTTTCTTGTTCCGAGTATAATGAATTTTGTGGACTGCATTTAATGTATTACACGCATTGATAACATGGTTTTGAAATTTGAGGCAAAATATATATTTATATAATTCATTTAGATATATTTTCACATTGTTTGCCTTTCGCTCACCACTCTGCCTCAAAAGGTATCACTTGCCCACCACACGCAGCTTGTTAATAACTATGTTTAAATCAATTAATGCATATACTCAACAAGCATCTCCGCATAAAGATGAACACATACTTTCAGGACTCCACAATAGATTAATACCTAAATTGGAAAGAACAAACTCTCAACATCACATATAGAAGATTGAAGTTGGGGCATGCTGTATCGACATGCAAACGATTATCTAGGTTGGTTTATGTTTGAAAATAACAGAAAATATAGGATAACCAAAATACAGATAAGATAGAAGATAGAAACAGGCATTATGATGCACAAAACGATAAAATTGCTTGCAAGTGTAACAGGTTATAAATGGAAAATTGGCATGTGACGTTATTCAAATAAAGCTTAGTTTACAGAGTAAAACAAGTGAAGACCTGGTTATCCAGCCGAATGTTGAGAGACGATGTTTGAAATGCTACCGTTTGCTGTGACATCTTGGACTACGTCTTCTATCTGCTTTGATATCAATACAATATTAAACAAAAGAAGAAGATGGTAACAATGCCATCTCAAAGTAATAAATAAGAGACACCAACTTTCATACCAAATATTTATCTAGGAGCAAAGAGTCCCATAAAATCAATAGTACTAAAAACAACTTTCTTTCAACTAATTGATTTGAGAGAGAAGTGCACTTATGCGACTAGAATTTTTGTAAAGCTATGTTTTCGGATTGGGCATTCAGATAGTAACTATTTGCTGCTCCTTCAACTATATTACTTTAGTTTCTTAGATAACCGTTAGTTCTTCAAGTTACAACACATGTTCTTCCCCAAAGGTCCAAGGTGATACCACATCATGACAATTTACATGAACTTACTTTCTTCCTTGATTTTTATCTCTTAACCTAGATCAACTCTCACAGATAACATAAAACTGAGTCGGTTACGACTCAGGTACACATGAACTTATTAGTGAGTTAAAACCAAATTTTTTTAATAAGATGTAAGAAAGTAAAATGGGCGACAACTTACAATGCTCTTATAATACGCAATTTGAGGAACTGTATACTTTGTTCCAAGCTTTGACAGTTCATCCGCAACATTGTTGATTGCCCCATAATAGACCTTTCCATCATATTGATTTCTACATGCCCGTAACTCAAACTGTACAGATGATAGTTCCATGTTTATCTTGCGAAGATACTCATTGAACAGCTGTTGATGAGCACCTGGAAAGAGCATATATGAGTTCCTTAAATATAGTGATTTAGTTCATAATCCTCACCAGACATAAAAGAATTTGTTCTGCGTGCCAAATGATATCCCTAAATATTTCGACCTTCAAAAAGTCTATATTCCCCTCTAGGAACTCCGTAAGAAAACAAATACTCTCTCCATCCAATAATAAAGAGCATAAATTTCCTTTTTTGGTGTCCCATTGATAAGTCTCATTACCCAAAAACATTTTATGATACATGTTTATTAAATGGACCCAATTGTCATACTCACAATAATTATTCCCCACCCACTTTCTCTCCCCTACCTCACTTTCATACTCAACACCTGCTGTACTACCAATATTTATAATTTATATACACTCTCCTTAATTCCTATGCACTTGCAGTTTTGTGCCCCTTATAATGGGACGGAGGGAGTATATATTTCTTCTCTAACTGAATCATCAGTTCGTGGGGGAGGATAACGCCACCTAGAAACAACAATAAATACAACTTAAGCAAATAACATACCGGGCATAGACCTGAAATTGAAATAGAAATTTCAAATGGGAATTTTGATGTTGATCATTAGCATGACAAGAATATTCTTTACTATCTCATATCAGTCAAGTGAAGTCTTAGCAGAGACATGAAATGAGATCAGAAAAACAGAAATATTGAAAACAGAAATATTGAAAACAGGAATTTTGGTGGATACAACACCTGAATTTGTACCCACATCCAATACACTTAGGCGAGTCCACATAATATAGCATATACCACAATCTTTTTCCATTTGCGTGCATTGTAGAATAAAATGAAACTCAAAGCAAAGTCAATTTCTTTCCAATGCATTGACGGATTAATCAAGATGAAGCTACAACAAGTGTGACACAAGAAACGTGCTATTGGTATCACAATCAATCACCATAACAACTCATTTCGTATAAAGTAAATAAGATCAACCAGTCACAACTCTGTAAAAGATGTGCAAACTACTTCTTTAAAAGGGCAACTTATTTTCCTTATTGCAAGTAGTCTTAGTAGTAATATGCTAATTTGATCTAACCTTGAACACATTCTTTCTCTGCTGGTGCTGCTGAATTGAAATGGATGCTTAAAAGATCTTTGGGCAACAACTAGGTGTGACCGTGTGAGTGGAGTAACCTTCACCCAACTATGTGTCAAACAGAAAACAGAGAACGCCTTTCAAATTTCGATTATTCTTTTGAACTACGAGTGAATTATTCTTTCGAGATAATTCTCTTGTGACCTCTTGGTCATAGGCGGAGCAACCCTTCGCATTAAGGGGGCAATTGCCCCTCCCCCCCTCCCAAAAAAATTACAAATTAGCACCAACAGTTATCAGAAAAATGAATTGTTAATATAAAAACCACATTTTTACCGATTTTGATCCGCCTTTGTTTCTAGGAAAAAGTACAATGCTATAATTTTTGCCCCCTTATAAATTACATTCAAATGATTTTTCAAACTCAAAACAATTTTGACCCCTTATACAAAAAATCATGGCTCCGCCACTGTTCTTGGTGGGATAACTAACAAGGAAGTTAGGACTTCTTGATGGAATCAGGAGCATGTAAGTTTAAAACCTAACAAATGACTCCATTTCTGTAGCACTCATAGAGAAAATAATCATTCCCCATTAGAGTCCAGCTTCGGGAGATAATTTAAGCTTGCAATTTCCATGAAGCCCTAATTTTATCCCTTAGAATACTAAACAAAAAATTTAGCTACACAACAAAATAGTTTGTTTCGAAATCAGTTTCCAAGTCTAGTAAAACAATCAATAATAAGAAAATAACATGAATAATAGAGTAAATTTTTTAGGCATTTTGAAGAAAAAAATAAGAAAAAGAAAAATGGGAATAAAACCTGTAGATTTTCCGGTGATCTCGGAAAATAAGGAGTGGAAATCCGCTTCCCAGAGTGGACCTCGCGATAGCAAAGCTTGAACAAGGGTATGGTGTCACCAGCTCAGTACCGGCATCGTATATTTGTTCACAAAGCCCTAAAATTTGGCAAGAGGCAAATTCCAGCAAAACAGCGAAATGTAAACATGGTCCGATAGCGGAGAAGTTGTAGGTTTTGGTGAAGGGGCCAGCGAAAAGAATTTTGATGGAAATTCAATTCTAAAAGTGTGAGAATTTTCCCGGCAAATTTGGGGGGGGGGGAATTTAGAGCTATTTCCATAAGAAGGTGGGAAAGGTTGGGTCCAATGCACTAGACGCCTAGGTTTGGCTTTGTCCATAATTAAATTGAAGGGCATGGACTATAGAATCTTGTTAATATAACAAATTCATAAATATTGACGTGAGATTCAAAATTTTACTGAAATTCACGCTCACACATTACTCTTCCTGTCGATTTTATATTCAAAAGTAGAAGACTAAAATTACTCTTATATCTTAGGATATAATAGAATTTTTTTTCACAATTTTTTACTTTTTCAAAATAATAATAAAAATATCTCATATTTTATTAAACAATTCGCTCTTGTACCTAAAGATATAGAAATACCTAAAGATATAGGAGCAAATTAGTTTGCAGTGCCATGTGGCAAAGGGGCCTCATGGAATTAATCCTAAATTGAACATTAAAATTGTTACATGCCTTGGGATCAGCAGCATTCTCAAGAGTCCCCTGCCTTGCCACTTTTTGTTGACACACATTTTGCGCCTTAGCAGCCTCAAATCCGCAACGGATTTCTTGGGGGCCATTTCTGGATCCGAAGAAAGCGGGAAAAAGCGTTAGAATAAAAAGAGAGATATTAAACTGCAAAAAAAAAGCATGGAAAAGCAAAAGAAAAGCAAACAAGAGACCAATCCACTCGGACTCTTCATAGACTGTGCCCATTCTGCAAGTGCCACACTTGGATTCAAAGCTAAAAAATTCATGCACTCTCCGGTATATGGGTCGCAAAAGGTAGGCTCAATCTGCACCCTAGGCTTCACATTCAACCCATCTCTTGGAAGGGCCACCCCAACATATATCAGCAAGGCCTCATCATTAATTATGGGCGCGATATCAAAGACCGCATCCACCTTCTCACCCGAATGTTAACCTAAATATCTAGCTATTGTGATCTTAGAATCAAGGGCATCACCAGGATCGGGATAACTGTTGGCTGAGACCCTCGGGGCATAATACCTCTCGGCTTTAGAAAGGTCCACCCAAATCTACCGGCAATCACGAAAATTTGTTTCTTATTTCACTGATCAAATTTGTTATTCGAGGGAGAGAAAGCTTTGGGAGAATTGTCTTTAGTTTTCAGGCCAAGATTGTCATTAGTTATTTGGTTGGTGTAGTAAGTGTATAGACCAGAAAAAGAGGGCTCATATCCTAACACTTTACTCACCAAAATAAAAGACACCAGGGAGCGAATGGTGTTGGGAGTAAGATGCATTGACAGGCATTTATTGAAGGATAAGAACTCCACGATAAAGGGATCTAGGGGTAATCTATGCCCATTTTCGAATTGGGACCCAAAGAACACTCCCTATTATCATCTAGGACATCAAAAATAGTCGCAGGACGTGTGCGATCACCTTTCACAACAACATCTTTTATTCCGCAGCTAGAATAGACATTTCTGTCAATGTTAAAGTTCTTCGTCAAGGCATCAATCAAAGTCTTGCGAGTTGAGGATTTCTTCTCGGAATGACGGCGAGAAAGCGCGGTCCCCGAGGTAGAAGTATTAAGGTGACTTTGCTCGCAAGCATGTGCAGTCCCTTCGTGGCCCTCAGGAAAAACGTTTACAATCTCCACTACTTTTTTGGGCAGTATCAACAGCCATCCTATCTAAGTCCTCCTTATCATCATCGGGAGTCTCGGAGCCACTCATCGCCTCATCCCCTGATTCATTGCCTTCTACTACTGGAGAGTCTCCCTCAAATACATTCTCTCCAAACTCCAGCCCGTTACGGTAAACAGCCTCATCACCACTGCTACTCAAATCTATCACAACTATGCACTTGGCAACGAGTTGAGCAGCAGGTTCAATCACGGCCAGAGGGGCCGCGGGCTCAACCATTGCCAGATATGTTGTGCTTAGCGGAGGCAACAGGGGCCTTAGTTACTTCAATCTCATCCATTAATTCAACTTTCTCCTAATCGTTTTCACAGCCAAATGGATCAAGTCGAGCCCTCCTCACCAAATCCCTAGCGTTTTGGGTATGGTCCCTATCTCTAGGAAACCTACATAACACACAAAATTTCATAGCCGATTAACATCACCTATTGTTTGCATATGCCCATTAATGTATGCTCTTCTTTTGGCCTTCCACAACAGGGGTGGGACCCAATTACCTCAATCATATTTAACAGAAAAGTATCTAAAGGCTTCTAAGGTAATTTTAACCCACATCCAGCCGACAACCATCCGGTAGATCCCACCGTAGGTCTTATCCACGACAAATACATCAGAGATGATCTCATTACCCAGTTAAAGGGGACGTTCAGGACTTTCAACCATGGATAGTCTTCGAAGGAAAAAAGAAACAAGAAGAACCAACGAAAAGAACTACCCCAGAATTTTGTTTACGGAGTGAGGACACTGCAGAAATCGTGTACTTGAATGAGGACATTGCAAAAAAAAAAACTTCAATGAGGACATTGCAAAAACATGGTTTCTTTAGTGATCAAAACATGTGTACGCATTTAACTAATAGTCTTATACTCCCTCCGTCCAATAATGGGAGTCCTATTTTCTATTTTTATTTGTTCCATAAAGATAATCTCATTAATAAAATAGAGGGTTTAGTCATTCAACTTTCAAAATTACCCTTGTGAAAATGAGGAGATTGGATGAGGATGAGGGAGAAGGGAAGGCTGAGTATTAATTTTGTAAGAAGTGGAGTTAATTACGGGTAAATTTGGACATGAGAATATGTTGTTAATATGTTTGAATGGTCAATTGACTAATCATCATTTTTAATTTATTTTTTTACCTTTACGATTCTAATTGAAAGGCAGCATAAGGAGTTGGCAAGTAGTGGAAATAACTATACAGCATTTCCAGATATAAAGAACTGCATATTCAGGTATACATAACTACACATCATTAAGGAGTTCACATTCACTCAACGAGTCAAGAAACTGAAAGCAGGGTACCTTGCCATTTGCGAGTTGTTCATAAATGATGAAGTCAATGGTTGGTAGGCTTCACGGGAAGGATTGAAATATGCTCTATATTGCAGGCCGGACTCAAAGCCATTTGAGAAAGGAAAGAAACTTGCATGGAGCACGAGAGATTTAAAAGTCCAACAGGAAACTGACTCAAATATGGTGTTGGTCTAATCCAAACAGCTGATACCAACTTCCATCTTGCTGGAAATATCATTTGAGGACTGCCGAGTGCTTATAAGAAAACATTGGGATTGTAATATTAATTTTGAGCGTAGAGAATGTTATCAAGCTGCAAATTGGCTTGCAAAAATTGGAAGAGCGTACCAATGATGTCAAGACATCCAAAAACAAACATCCAATTTTCGCAAATTGGCTTGCAAAAATTGGAAGAGCGTACCAAAAAAAAAATCCACTACTACGGAAGATGTCTAATAAACTGTGGCACAAAGGGACCCTATCTAAACAAACATCCATAAACTGAAAAATTACTGTTAAGACATGGTAGTTTCAGGGGACAACAAAAACAAGCATACCAATGATGTCATTACTGTTAAGACATGAACTCAAGTCAAGCACATTGTTTGCTATATACTTTGTAAGATATTTTATCCCACGTAGAAGTAGGGACTCCAATCAGAAACAAAAATGACTCATGCAAGTTTAAACGGATGACAAACTTAATAATTATGCTTATATACTATTCAAATAGGTATAAAACACCAACAGTTTACAAGAGAAAAGAGGGTTTCGAGAAATAAATCAAGTATTTCACTTGCCTTTGCTATTCCGTGATAGTGCAGTTCAGAATCTATTGCTGATCGAGCAGTTTCCACCTCTCCAAATGTCATCCATTTATACATTCGAGAGGGAAGAACGCCCGGTAAAAATAATGAACTTTTTAATGATTTACTCTATTTGATCAATGAACAATGCACAAAGTAACTTCTTTAGCAAATGATGCAAATACGATCGGAATCAATTGACCAGATTATTCAGTTTATCCAACTAGATTTCTCTCCAGCAATTCAATTCAATGAGAAAGAAATCAAAATTTGAACGCTCCATATATTGGGTGAAAATCATTCCAAACAATTTACACTGAATCAATATAACATCCAACACAATAGAAAATTGATGTTGGACAGAGCTTAAGAATCACAAAAATTTAATGTAAAATTTCTAGGAACATAATTTGAAATCAGATCTAGTTTCATATCAAATTGATATTGAATCATAAGTGAGCAATGTATGTAGAAACATAGGGTTAGGGTTTAACCTATGAGATTTATGCCGGCGGCGACAACGACGAAGAAGAGTTTGAAACAAGGCCGAGCAGCGATAGGTTTTACTAATGAGATTTACATCTGAGGTTGATTTGAAGATCGTTCGTGTAAAATTGTTTCGGGTTTCTCGTCACAATCGAGACTTGAGGGTGATTTCTTCGTATATTAATTGTTTTCTAGTTGAGTATGATACAAAACAACAAATTATAATTATTTTTATGAGATTAAAATATAAAATTTTAATTGATTAGTTTTTATTTATAGATAATTATATAATGTTTTAATAAATAGAACAATGAAGGACCGACAAAAGGAGAAATTAAAAAGTAAACATGTTATATATATTGGTACAATTATTTTAACAAGTGGACTAAATTGAAAAGTAATTTAATAAGTAGCCCAAATTAAAAAGGCAAAAAAGCATTTAATAATAGACCCAAACCTGATCCGACGGCATGAAATAACCTAACTCATCCACCTTCCCATACTTTCTCCCCCCAAACCGTCAATAGCTTTGATATTAAAAATAAAAAAAATTAAAGAAAGCACTACAGATCCTCATTGTTTGACACAAGTTCTGCCACTCCGGCTCTCTTCTATGGCTTCCGCTCCAGCACTATTAATGATATCTCTCTCTCTTACAATTTACTCTCCATTCTTTCCTGAATTGCAACATCTAAAATGTTATTATGTCAACCCTTTTCTTTCACATGTTCGTGTGTTCAGGGAGTGAGGGTAAATCAGAGAATGCAACATCAAGCCTAGAAGCGTCAAGTGTTACGCCACAATTGTTTGGTGACTAATTTCAGAGAAAAAAAGGGCAAGAGGGGGGAGGTAGGTTCTGCCACTCCGTTTTTCTCCCGAACCCGACCTACCTCATTTGTGTTTGTAATGTTGTATCAATGTATGTTCATTCTTTTAGTTTTTCTCATACTCTCTTTTCTTTTTTTGTTGCCCAACGGCCATTGTTAAATTGTATACCATTGAGGATAATTAGTTTGGGATCATTAAGCCTTGACTTGGATATGTAGTGAGATTTCTGGTGCAATATGGATACTTTATTGTTTGGCCAGGAATATTGAGAAATACTTCGTCACTCTGAACTAAGAAAATATTGATCATGCGAATGCGAATGCGAATGCGAATGCGAAGGCAAATTTATTGTTTATAAAATATTTATCACGATCAGTGGCACCAATAATTCAGTGATGGAGAAGTTGAACGCACAAGAGCATACAATATTTGGCCAGGAACATTGTAAATCAAAATATGTATTCCTTCTATTTTCTCTTGAGAAATGTAATGCAATATTTGGGGTTGTTTTATGCTGATTTTTATTGGTCATGAACACAAGTAGTTTGTGTGTGTTTTTTTTTTGTTTTTTTTTTTTTTTTTTGCGGGCGTTTTTTATTTACACTTGCAGGACATTACTTGTAGGATATTAGTCAAGCTTTATCCAAATTGCAGTAAAATATCAGACAAAGTTGTTGCTCTTTTACAGAAGACGTTAAATTGTCGTACACATTGTTGGGTTGGATTCATTTATATTTTTTGCAGCTTATAAATTTTTGTTTTTAGAGATTGAGACGAGAGAGATATTTTTTTTCTGAAAATTACTTCACATTGATTTGTAGTGACTGTGAAATGATTTCCGATAAGATTTTGATTATATTATTAGAATTTGTAATCATTTAAATCACATAATGAAATATGAAAAACATTTTCAGGAAAAAATAATCAATGGTTACTTTAACTAATTATGTAGCGTCACCCTATCATCGGCACAAGTATGAGTACTAGTTTAAAAATAAAATTGGACATGAAAGTTATTATGAGGGGTCAAACATAAGACAGATATGTCAAAAACCTGAAGCTTTACCATACGTGCTAGCAATCTCGTATGTCCATTAGGTGCACTTATATATATTTTACTTGTTAAATTTTGGAAATTTGTGGGTGCACTTGCACCCGCACCATAGTAGGTAGATCCATACTAGGTAGATTCGCCCCTGATCGGAAACCACTATTACGTGGGAGGCAGTGCAAATTAATTTGGTTTTTGTTAAATTCATTCTTTTAGTTTTTCTCATACTCTCTTTTCTTTTTGTTGTTCAACGGCTATTGTGAAATTGTATACCATTGAGGATAATTAGTTTGGTATTTTATCCTTATTAACTGTTTTTCCTTCATTCAGTAATTTCTTTATGCTTATAGTGTGAGTGTGTATGTGATGAGAAAAAGCAGTACTTGTCCGACTAGATCTACTTGAATGCTGCTGCAAATAAGCAATAAGTAAGTGGAGAAATACTCTGACCTACAGCTGCAAATAACGCTTTGACTTAAATATGCAGTGAGATTTTTTGTGAAGTATGGATATTTTATTGTTTGGTTATTGCTTTGGACTACATATTTTATGGCTATGTACTTGATGCAAAGACATTGAGTTTCCAGACTTTTCTATTGATCAGGGCAATTTAGAGAAGAAGCCTGACATTGGGGAACATTGAGAAATACTCCGTAACTCCGTACTAAGAAAATATAAATCATGCCAAGGCAAAGTTGTTCATAAAAGATTCATCACGATCAGTGGCACCAATACTTTAGTGGTGGAGAAGTTGAACGCACTAGAGCATTCAATATTTGGTCCGAAACATTGTAAATCAGAATATGTATTCCTTCTATTTTCTCTTAAGAAATGTAGTGCAATATTTGGGGTTGTTTTATGCTGATTTTTATTGGTCATGAACACATTGTAAATCAAAATCTGTAAATCAGAATAGAGGTAGTTTTTTTTTTTCTTTTTGTTGCGGGCTTAATTTTTTGGGGTTGTTATATATATATATATATATATATATATATATATATATATATATACTCCCTCCGTCCCGCCCGAAAGGGCATTTTTGTGTCCTTGCACGCAGGAATTTAGAAAAGTGATGTAGAAAAGAGAAAAAAAAGTGTATAGTGGAATAAATGTTGTGAGTGAAAGGTGATGTAGGAAAGAGAAAGTGGGGTAGAGAATAGTTAGTGGATATTTATTGTGAGAGTATGACAAGTGGGTCCCACAAATAAATAAGTAATAAAAAACTTTCCATTTTTGGGTTGTGCCCTTTCAAATTGGATGCCCAAAAAGGAAATTTTTGCCCTTTCGGGCGGGACGGAGGGAGTATATATATATATATATAACACTATTACGTGGGAGGCTCACGCCCCCATTGTAAGCCTTTCGCAAAGCACCCACTTGAGGTGTTATATCTATCTTTTACTTCTTACCATCAAACATGCCATAACACACAATGTCCGTAATTAATTACAAACCTCTCTCAACTCTACTTAATACTTAAGGATATACAATAAACCTATTTTAAATTTATAAATAAAATGCAATTCAAACATATCAAGCTAACCCTTAACTTCTTTGTTAAAAACTTGATTAGCCCTTATGACATGTGCCTCTGCTCCCTTGAATTGTGTAAACTAAAAATAGTAAATGCCAGAGTGTTGAAGATCTACAAGTATGTATTCAGAATTGTGAAGCACTACCTGTTTATTTGCACTTTTTATCTCCCTCCGTCCCCAAAATGAATGTCCATTTGGGATTTAAGGATCATTTTGAAAAGATTGATTTTTCATCGAAAAAAATCATAAACATTCTTGATATTCACTTTCAAAATTTTAGTTGTAGCACATTTGAATACCATAAACACCCTATAACGTCTATTGAATGGAGTCCACATGAAGCATCCACCTTGGCAGTGAATCCTCTGACAATCAACTCTCGTGATAACACTTGTTTTAACTGTATTCTCAGAATCTGGGATCTCTCTTTGGAAAGAGATGAGGAAGAGGAGGCTGATTTCAAAGCCCAAACAAAAGAGGAAGTCCATTCACCTATAGATTTGCCACCACAACTTCTTTTTGTTCATATATGAAAGGCCCTTGCTTGGTATGTAGATGATCAGACAGCTATGGTATTCGCTTAGCTGTCAGATGATAATTTGATTTGTGCAGCGGAATAAAAGTGATGTGAAATAATGGTAGGACAACAAACACAAGGAGATAAAGCAAGTGTGTGAATGTGATTGCAAAAATGTAATAACACAGAGAATTTAAAGTGGTTCGTAGTTCACTCCTCCTACATCCACCCTCACTGTCAAACTTGACAAGTGAGATCAATTTTATTATAATCTTTAATCAACAAAAATTACAAATGATTGATTTAGGCAAGTTCCTTGAACTTCCTCTTCCTAATTAGTACAGTCAACTAGGGATACACTTAAAGTACAGTCTTAAGTGCTTTTACAACTTGAAGTACAGTCTCAAGATTTTACACAATAACTAATACACTCAAAGTACGGTCTTGGTGATTACAAACCGATTCTACACCTAAAGTACGGAGTCTTAGGTGGTTGGGGTTTGTGAATTAACACCTTGGGGTTGTTTTTGTTGGTGAAGAGGTTTAGGGGTGAAGGTTTTGGTTTGGAACAGGGTTTTAAAAGTAAGGATTGGTGTGTGTGTGTGTGGATTACAGGAGGTGTGTGTGGGTGTTTGGAAAGGGTTTTTGACTGGGAAAATGAGTATTTTTCAGTAATTTTGTTAGAGGAAGAGATCCTCTATTTATACCCTTCAATGTAGCCGTTGGAATATGACTGTTGCGGCTACATTAATGAGCTTTTGACCGGTCTTTGTCCCACTTGTCCACATGCAGTCTTCATGAGCTGTCTTGAGTGTGAGTTTGAAGCGAGAGCTTCTAGAAGGTCTTCGGTGGTCTTCATTGGTCTTCATTGATGGACTTGATAGCCGTGAAGATGCGGGATCTAACATGGTTGAGTTTGTGGTAACATGGTGTGAGGCGAGGAGATGGTGTACGAGGGCTGAAGTCATAGCTGTCGGATCATGGCAATGCTTAGCTATCGAGAGGATCTCTAATAAGGATCGAGATGCACTTGATGATCTTGATGACTTAGAGAGTGACTATGATTCATGTTTTTGATTGATTGTAAACATTGTATAAGAAAGAATCATAGCCGTCGGACTCATAGTGTCAAAGGAAGAGTTATGACGAGATAACATCTTTTGATATAAACCCTGTTCTATATATATATTCCTTTATCAAAACCAACTAACTAAGACATTGATCAAAGTTAGGTCCTAACAATTTCCCCCTTTTTGGTAAAGGAAGATTTATTTAGAACAAGTTTTCCACAGCTTGATAAGAGAAATAATAACAAGAAGTAATCCAAGGAATCAAACTCGAGATTGAATACTTGGAATTAATCTCAAGATGAGAAGAGTTCACAAAATCTTTGTCATACAACCGAGGCAAACAAAACATATTGTTTTTAACAACAAAAAAATGTTCCATAACAAAAACAATTATTCATCGACCAATTGATCATAGAATTCATCTCTTTCTTGTGCAGTGATAGAATCGATTTCTTTCATCCTCTAACTCTCTTCTCATTTCGGGCTCAACTCCTCGTAGAAGAACTCATTGTTCCACTCCCGGGACATCCTTTCATCATACTTGAAGAATTTGTCTTCCTTTGACTTCGCTTGAGATCTTCTAAGGGGCATTTGATCATTTCGATTCTCATTGTGCCCCACAAATGTTTCTTCTTGTTCCTGGTCTTCTTGCTCTGCATGGGCACACCGGGTTGATCTGGTTGTGGCTGAACTGATGCTTGAGCATGAGTGAATTGCCGAGGAGGATTGGAAAGCGTAGGGGATGGAAATATTGTTGGAGAGTCTTGATCGGGGCTTGAGGAGCATCATTATCACTATCAATATCATAGCCGCCGTGAGTCCGAGGAAAGATCAATAACGATTCCTGCTCGTTTTGGACCGACACTATGGAAGATCTAATTCTTTGATCTCGGGAATAGAGACCAAGTTTTTGAAATGAGAGTTTTCATTGGGTGAGGTGAAGTTAATAGGATCTACGGTGATGAAGGGTGAGAGGTATGGCTCAATTCTGGATTAAGAGTTGGGGAAAAGATGTTGACGGTTTTGCTTAATAAAAGCATAATGGCACACTTTTTGTTCAAACGGTGAAAGGAAAAGTGTTTTTGCAAGGTCAATGCACAAGGTGAAGACTAAACCCTTTGGCATATACAAGCAAGAATTGAGTGATGGAGAGATGAGTTGATCGAAAAGAATTTCCCAATCAAGAAGAGTATTGGGAGTGATGAACTTTGGGAAGGCCGGGATTTGATGAACAAAGTTGGAGGTGGATGAGGTTCTTGACGGCTGCCATTTTTCATAGGCAAAGAACACTAACCACTGCCGGGTTTCTTGCTACAACAATCAAGCCATTCCTTGACGGTTCCCGAATTTTGGATAGATGAAGGGATTTGCAATTTCGGGATGTGAGTTACATGGGGTAACCTTGTCCTTGCTTTGCTTTGATGGAAGACATAGAGAAATCAATTCCACGACTAAGCATCCAAGGTTCCCTTTTGGGAAGGAAGGATTGATTTGGATTTGGAGGAATAGAATGACTTGGGAAGCTGTGAGGGTTTGTCGGGAATGGGATCAGCATCGGATATGTCTTGTCCTTGTCCGGCCCGGTATTGGACTTTGTGGAGAGGCTTCAAAAGGTTCATTTTCGAGGAACTGGAGAAGGTGGCTTGGAAGGTGCGGGGATTGGGTTGAAATAGTGGGATTGGCTCGGAGGTTTGGCCAAGACTTTGATTTAGAGACTTGGAAGTGAATTGAGATTTGAGGAGATTCAAGGCTGCCCTTACTTCACTTTTGCCAATCTTTTCTCAAGGATAGCTATCATAGCTTCCTCATTTTCCTGAGTTCCATCAAGCTCCAGATCTTTGCAAGCATTCACAATTGAGTCTCCTTTTGAGACCAGAATGGGATTAATCTCAACTCCAACCTTCTTGAGTTTTTGAATGACCTTAGAAGTATCATCAAGATTCCCCCTTTCGGTTTCAACGGTTGGGGGCGGGATCATTCACGGAGTTCGGTCTCGGGAATGGAAGGGAAGGGATGGCTGTCTACATTCATAATTTGTCACCTTGGGGATTCTAGATGACTCACCTGGTCCACTTCTTTTCTGCATTAACCTAAGCCTGAGTTCATCTAGGGCCACTTGAGATTCTTCCTCACTCAAAAAGTCTTCAAGATACAAAAGCACAGCCTTTTCAGTGTCAGGGTTCCCATCCAACTCAATAGCCTCAATTGCTCTCATGATTTTAGCTAAGCTGTTGAGGTTGGGTAGAGGGGATATTCTCATCAATGTTCCCCCTTAAAGGTTGCTTCTGTGATGGTTCTTTAAGGTTAAGAATGGCTTCAATGGCTGACTGATGACCTGAACTGGGTGTAGATGACTTGTCCACTTTTGGGTGACGAAGTGGATTTTGGAGAGATGGAAGGGGTAGTTATCTTGGTTTTCTTTGCTTTGGGGGCTTTCTTTTCAAGTTTTCTTTTCTTTGGTAATGATTTAGAAGGAATGGTTAAGGAAGATTGTACCTTTGATCTACGGTAGTATGATCAGTTTGGAGTGGATAGGCCGTCATCGATGTTGCTTTCCTTTGTGAAGGGTTTTGGATAGAGCAAGGGCTGCTGAAGCTCTTGAGAATCTATGTTAGCATCACCGACATCATCTTGATTCATAGTGTCAACCTCATGGCCATCAACATCACCTCTTTCTTGACATTCATAGCATGGCTGTCAGAGATGGTTCCTTCACTGTCAGCTATCAGATCATCCTTGCTTTTGCCCTTTTTGCTAGGAGATACCACAGTTTTCTTTAACACCCCAGTTTTCTTGACATTGGTTTTTACTCCTCTTTTCATTCTCTTGCTAGTAGCCAAAGCTATCAACTCTTTCCAATGATTAAACTTTATTCTTGTTTCTTCAAGCATTTTCTCTTGGGCTTCATTGAAACTTTCAAGGCTCATATCCCCAGCCTTCATAACTATTCCCTTCTTTTGTTTCAATGAAAAGGTTCTTTCATTGAAACATCTAGTTTCCGACGGCTTTCTTGTCTTGACCATTTCTTGGGTAGAGCAGGTTTGAGCTTTGAAATTAGAGCTTCAAGGATTCCACTCATGAATCTGAAGTTGTTCATCCTTCCACCTTGCTTCTTGAATTTGAGATTAGAGGATGAGACAGCAAGTTGGAAATTATGGAGAAGGACAATGCACCAATTTGTATCCTTGGTCATTAGGCTGAGCATCTGCTTCCACTCATTTGATCCCATTTGATCAAATGAGGATTGTTTGCCATCAATGGCTTTGTTGACCACATCCATCAATGTTGACTTGAAGATATCATCTTTGTTCTTCACCATAGCTTTGTCTTGAACAGCTTTGAAGTCAGTGACCTTAATCCCAAGAAATTTTTCATAAACTTGTCTTCACTCGTGTCGACCTCTATCCCAAATATTTTTCACAGCATCTTCTCTATTTGGGATCCCATAGACCTTGCTAACCATTTCTTGAGTAATGGTGATCTTCACATTATCTATGGTGGCAGTTATTGAGTTGTTCTCTACATTTTGCATTGCCCCTAAATAAATTTCTCTGCATAGTTCTTCATAGATTGGAGGTCTAGCTCCCATGAAATCAATTAATTCATTTACCTCAAGTAATTCTTTGATGAGGATTCCAACTTCAGAGTCATAGAAGTTGGGTTTGATGAAGTAGCCATGAGCATCTGGGTACATTGCTTTAGGGTCTGCCATTGATGTTTTGAAAAAGGAATTAGGGTTGGAGAAATACGATGGTAGATTGGAGAGGGAAAGATAAGAAATTTAAACTGAGGGTTAAGAAAAAGGAATTTTGGTGATTGCGAAAGAGAGAGAGAGACAAATGATGAGTGGTACGTGGGTTTTAATGAGCATTGGGGGTTACAAAGTTAAGTAACTGTTCATGTGAACAGTGGTTTTTACTCTTCCCCATGCTGAGACATTTATTCCCACAAAACACAAGAAGAACATTCTCCTTTTTCAAGGAGATTTGCGGTGGAAGAGGCGGCAAAGGAAGTGACAATTGTGAGCAATTAACACGATCAAATCACTTAAAGTATGCTTTAACCTAGTTGTTGAAAGAAATCTCGACGAGTTAAGCTAGTTTGAATGATGATTCTTTATAAGAGATAGCTAGGTGAAAATTTGCCTATAAAACAATGAAAACTTCAAGAAAATTATTCGAGATTGATTTACAAACAAAAATGGGAAGATTTTTCTTCAAAGTTTAATCCAAAGGTTATGGCTCGAACGGCTAAGCAACCGGTCTTTGGGAAAAATGGTGAGGATGATTTGATGAGTGATGAGATGGAGATAGATAGAGAGGCTTTCAACATTGTTGAAAGTTCGGAAAGTAAATGATAAGGGAAAGAAAAAGAGAGTGAGGGTTGATGAAGATATAGAAATGAAGGAGGTAGGCATCGGGGAGAAGATTGACGAGAAGGAGGGAGAAGGAATAAAATTTGTTTGGGAAGACAATCAAAGTTGATCAATGAGAGTCAAGTAAGGGAAGGAGTAAGGTAGAAAGGGTATACACCTTTGGGGAGTTGGTGAAGCGGGACAGAGCTCGGACAGCTAAGGAGAGAAGCTTAGGCATCGGAAAGAAGATTGAGCAAGATAAGCTTTATACACTGTGAGCGAGGATTCTCTTTCTCCAGGAGTTGGTTTGTTGGAAGGTAGAGGAGATAACTTTGCAGGAGTGCATATATCTCCTTCTTCAACCATCTCATACCTGTTCAACCGAGGTTGTAGGTTGCTTCGGTCTGCAAGAGCACCTCGTGGAGAGGGTGGAGTCAAATATTGGTCAACCATTTGCAATCACGGGGAATGGTTCTTTTTCGGGAGAATTTAGTTTTGTTACTCCAATGGAGGGATTGCTTGACCATATGATCCGGTTGAAGAGTGGTGGCCTAGAAGAGCAAGTCCTTCTCTCCAATATTCATCACTTCCATTGATCCTTTCTTGGAGAGGCATCCCGGTGTGGTTGCGAGAGGTACCAACAAACTTTGCAAACAACTCGGGAGGCTAGAATTGAAGGAATGAGTGCGCAGGTGGAGAGTGCAGGGAGACCGTGACATTTCTAAAGAATGTCGACGGCAAGGAGAAGGATTGAAGAGAAGAGAGTGGTTACGAGATTTGTTTGGTTTGGAAGAAGTTTTGTTGGGTAAGTTGAGATGGGAGAGAAGAATTTGATGGGTTGTTTGAATGTTTTTGTTGTAAGTTTTTGTTGTTTTTGGTTTTCAAGGCTTTTGGAATGATAGTTTGTCGGTGGATGGCTTGTTAGGAATGTGTAAGATGTAATAGCTATCAGGCAACATTGTGATAGCATTACTCTGTTTGTAATCCTCTTTTATTTGAAAAGAACACCCCTTTTATTTTGGCATATTAATCATCCCAAGCATGGCTCTTAATAGTTCAAATCTTTTTTTCATCCATGGCTTTTGTGAGAATATCGAGACATTGTTCTCGGTGCAAACTTTTGCAAGGTTGATATTTCCTTTTTCAACATGATCTACGATGAAATGATGCGACTTCAATGTGCTTGGTTTTTGAATGTTGGACGGGATTTTCTCGTCATAGCAATGGTACTTGAGTTGTCACGAAGATGGGAATGTTTGATAATTCAATTCCAAAGTCTTGAAGTTGACTTTTAAGGTAGAGAATTTGTGAACAACACAAGCTGCCGGCAATGTACTCGGCCTCGGCGGTTGAGGTTGCAAGCGAGGTTTGCTTTTTGCTTGACCATGAGATAATCCTTGATCCAATAAGCGGCATCCACCACTAGTGGATTTTCTATCTAGATTGCACCACTGCATAGTCGAGTCGGTGAATCCAACTAGAGAGAATGGGGATTCGGTGGGATACCATAGGCCAAAATCGGGGTTCCTTTGATATATCTCAAAATTCTCTTGGCTTGAGAGATGAGATTCTTTGGGATTGGCTTGAAACCTAGCACATAGACATACACTAAACATTATGTCTGGTCTTGAAGTACATCGAGATATAGGAGAGATCCTATGTAGCTTACGTAAAGTGTTGGATTTACACTTTGTCCATCTTGATCGACATGAAGCTTGGTTGTGGTTGACAAGGGAGTTTTAGCGGGGATGCGGTTTGCATGTCAAACTTTTTGATCATTTCCCTTGAGTATTTGGCTTGGTTGATGAAGATTCCTTCCTTCATTTGCTTGACTTGAAGGCCTAGGAAGAATGTGAGCTCACCAATCATACTCATCTCAAGCTGATCCTTCATGATATCTCCAAATTCGGTGCACAAGTTTTCATTTGATGAGCCAAAGATTATGTCATCAACATAGACTTGGATGAGCAACGATCATCTCCATATTTTTTGATAAACAAGGTGTTATCAATATGTCCTTTGGTGAATCCTTTTCCAAGAAGATATCTAGATAGGGTGTCATACCAAGCTCTAGGTGCTTGTTTAAGCCCATACAAAGCTTTGTTCGGTTTGAATACATGATCGGGAATTTTGGATGCTCAAAGCCGGGGGTTGAGATACAAACACTTTTTCATTTAGAACTCCATTTAGAAATGCACTCTTGACATCCATCTGAAAAACTTTCATTTTCTTGAATGAAGCATAGGCAAGAAATAGCCTTATAGCCTCAAGTCTTGCAACGGGTGCAAAGGTCTCATCATAGTCAATGCCTTCTTCTTGTCTATAACCTTGAGCAACTTGATCGGCTTTGTTTCTTATTACAATACCTTCTTCATTCATCTTGTTTCTAAAGACCCATCTTTGTTCCAATCACGGTTTGATTTCTTGGTTTAGGAACAAGTTGCCATACTTTGTTTCTTTCAAAGCTGCTCCAGTTCTTCTTCCATGGCTTCAATCCGGTCGGCATCTTGGAGTGCTTCATTTATCTTCTTTGGTTCCACTTGGGATATGAAAGCACTCATGAGAAAGGGGATGTTGTGCAGGCAGGGGTTTTATCAATCGAAGGGCGATGTAAAGATCTTTATTGGGTGGAATGATATGGGTAATTGTGGTTTCATCATTGGTTTTGAGAGGAGAAGGAGGATTATTGGATGAAGATGGAAGGAGGTTAGAAGATGGATTAGATGAGGAATTGGGATGGCTGTCAGCTAAGGGTTGGCTGTCAGCTAAGTGAGGATTTTGAGGGAGATCAGTCAAGGGATGACTATTTGTTTGAATATTTTCTTCCTCATCCATTGGATTGAAGGTGGGAGAGATTTACATTGACTTTGTTGGATTGATTGGTTGTTGATGAGAGTGGGATGGTTGATTTACGTACGGCATAGGATGGGTGTCGGATGAATTTCTTGGAACCATGTATGGAAGGTTTGATGAATCTTGTTCATGAGCGAGAATAGTTGAATCAAGAATGGGGGATGATTCAGGAGATTATCTAGATTTCCCAATCCTTCATCAAAATCACATAATTCAGTTATACTTTGATCATTGTTTTCATCAAAGTCAACATGAATAGATTCTTCCACAACAAGTCTTCTTTTGTTGTACACTCTATAAGCTTTGCTTGTGTTAGAGTATCCAAGAAAAATTCCTTCATCACTTTTGGAGTCAAATTTGTCCAAATTGTTCTTGCCATTGTTGTGGATGAAGCATCTACTTCCAAAGCTGTGAAAGTAGGAAATGGTAGGGACTTTGTTGTTCCATAATTCATATGGAGTCTTCTTGTGAAATTTGTTGATCGGGGTTTTGTTTTGAGCATACACAGCGGTGTGTAACCTTCACCCCAAAAATATTTTGGGAGATTGTGTTCGACAAAGATTGTTCTTGCCGCCTCACGTTGTTCTCATTTTTCCTTTACGCAACACCATTTCTTTGTGGAGTTCTTGGGGCTGAAAAATTGTGGTCTATGCCTTTGAATCACAATATTCTTCCACTCCAGGTGTTCTCAAATTCCTTTCCATGGTCGATCTCGATCTTGATGATGGATGTCTCTTTTGATTTTGAATTTTGTTGAATAGCTTTATCGACGGCTAAGGGTGTCACTTTTGGATTCAAGAAGAATGATCCAAGTGAATCTTGTGAAATCATCAACAACAACTAGGGAGTATCTTTTTCCTCCTAAAGATCTAGTTCTTATGGGTCCAAAGAGATCCATATGAAGCAGTTCAATAGGTCTTGAGGTGTCCAACTTGGTCTTTGGTTTGAATGAGGATTTCTTTTGCTTCCCACATTGACATGCTTTGCACAGTTTATCCTTTTTGAATGGGATCTTTGGTAGACCTCTGACAAGATTGGAATTTGCAAGCTTGGAAATGGTTTTGTGATTGAGGTGAGCCAATCTCTTGTGCCATAGCCATGACATATCAGTTTGATTGAAGACGAAGGCGGTGAGCGGTTGAAGTTTTACAATCTCTAAACTTTACAAGCAATAGAGATTTCCTTTTCTTGATCCGATTAGGATGACTTTATTGTTTTTATCTTTAACTTGGTGCATTTGTCTTTGAGTACAAACAACATGATATCCCTTGTCACGGGATTTGACTAATCTTGATCAAATTGTGTTTGAGACCTTCCACATAGGATACATTTGTAAAAATGATATCTTTTGTAACAAGATTTCTGGTGATCCTTTGACCTTAGCTTGGGAATTGTCACCAAAGGTTACATTTGGACCATTTTTAGGGAATATTGTTGCAACGATCTTTATTGAAGGTCATATGTCTACTACAACCACTATCTAAGTACCGAGAGACCTTTCACTGGATACTGCAAAACAGAAAATAAGATTTATGGTACCCTTTTTATTCTTTTTGGGTCCAAAGGATTAGTTTTCTTTGGAGCCCTAACATTGTTCATTGATCCCTTATTGAAGAAGCTGGTTTAGGGTATGGTAATATGACATGATTTGCATCATGTAAGGTGTAAGAACAGTGGATTGGGAAGGATTGAAGTAGTGGTTTGGGTTCTTTGTATTGGGGTTGAGGCGAAAATTATTTGAATGGGATGACCTTGGAGAGTCATTTTGATGAGCATGGCTTCTTCCATTTGAATCTTGCCATTGAGGTTTTTGTTTTTGGTGTATTTATGCTTGTTGTAGAATCTTTGTTGCCTTAGGGTTTTTGTTGTTTGGAGGAATTTGGCATGCTGTCATGCCTTGGGCGTCTGTCATGCCTTGAGCTGTCTGTCAACCCTTGGGCATGCGACGGGGCTTGGTGACTAGCACCTTTCTTGCGACTTGACTTCTTCCTTTATATTGGCCCCTTTTTGAACCCAAATAAACTTGCTTCCTTGAACTTTATTTGGTCCTTCCTTTGATTGACTAGGGCCACCCAAGATTTCCTTTTCTTTTCCTTTGGTTTGAATGGGATAGGTTTGAGTTTGATATTTACCCGACTCGGGTTTTCTAGAACCATTTTTCAATGGCCCTTTCACCGATGGGAGGAGTGTACATTTTTGTGTAGGATCATCGGCTCAATCTTTGTTTTGTCACTTGGACGCCTTTGGGTGTAGGTGAAAAGAGATAATGCTTTGCTTGACATATTCCATGAATCTATTTTTTAAGAGCATCATTTTCTTTTTCAAGATTCTTGAGTTTTTGACAATTTTCATGATTATTAGATGTCTCGATTTATCGAGATCCATGTTTTGTTTTTCAAGCATGATCGCGATTGATCTCTTAGCCACTTGGCATGCTTTTTCAAGCTCAGGAAATGGTTTTTTGTGGCCTTGAGGTTGTCGATGGTTGAGGATTGGGAAAGGTTCTACTAGTTGACCCAATGGAAGCAAAGCTAGTTTTTGTTTTTTGAGTTTGAATGCTAACAGTGCACAAACTAATTGTTTAAAACCATCAATATTTAAAGAAGTTAAAATCATGTACGCACTCTTTTAGTTCATCTTCAATGACGGCAAGTGCTTTTCCATCTCTTCCTCATTGTCGAGATTCTTCATCATCTTCGACCATAAGTGCATATCATGGCTTCTTCTCTCGGCCTTCAATTTGAAGTCATCGCTTGACATATACTCTTCTTCAATTATTTGAATTTTGATAGAGTCGGCTAATCATGACTTGCTCTTTGTTTTTATCATGTTTATTTTTGGAGCAATTGTAGCGGTTGCACTTAGGTGTGAATGATCTCTTTTGAGTATGTCATCTTCTTAGTGCTATACGATTGTCCACTAGGTTTCCTTGGTTCGGGGCAATCGGATGAGTAATGTCCACTTGCTTTCCCACAAATTGAAGCAATCAAATTGTCTTCTTGTCAAATTGTCCTTGTTGGGCATTAGAGGTGGAGGGATTGAATTTCTTGTCAAAAGACTTCTTTTGAAACTTCATGGCATTTCGCTGACCATGGAAATGAGGCTTGGAATGTCTTCCTTGGGAGATCTCGTTTCTTGATAGATTTGGGAGAGCGATGTTTATCTTTTATGAAGAGCATTGTTTGACAATGGTCTCAATGTCATGGTGAGTGATTGGCTTGTTGAAGCGGGTTCTTGTGCAGATTAAAGCTAAGGTTGTGAGTGAAATGGAGGGCCTGATGGAATTTTTATCATACCTTCCCAGGTTCGCATGTCAAGCTTCAAGCTTTCCAAAATATTGCTCAAGCTTGTCATGGTGCTCCATTCGAGATCCTTCTCTAATAGGTAATGCTACGCTTCTCGTATTCTTGAGGGAGATTTGAGTAAATCTTGAGGCAGAGATCTTGTTGTTCAAATGTTTTTCCATGATCGGTAATTGATCTAACAAAAGGTTCTCAAACCTTCCCGGGCGAGCGAGCACTACCTTTTCTCCGAGGTAGAACTTGAAATTTGTCTAATTGCCTAAGCAAGTTGTCACGGGGTTTTTGTGTCTGGCTATCACTGGAGGTGTTTAATGTGAACTTGGTTTGAATAAGAGCCCATGCGGTTACGGCATTTGGTTCCTTATGCCAATTTCTTGGTGCTAGAGAGTCATTTACACTCTTTTGAAGAATGTTCTTGACTTTCAAGTTTTGCAGCTTACCAATTGCTTTTCGGCTTGGACCAAGTTTACATGGGGATTTGATTTTACTTGAGTCCTCCATCGGTACGGACCTGAGTTGGGTATGACACTTCATTTTCTAGAACATACCGGTTCAAATGCTTTGTTTGCATCAAGATAAGTTTTATCTTTGATGCGTAGATCTAGAAAGGATCCGCAGTCATCATGCTGTGGGATGTACTTTCTCATTATTTCTAATATTCTTGGATTGAGGCATGGTGGATTTAGAAGAGAATCCTTCACAAAGTTGTTAGACTTTGAAGTGTGAAGACAAGCTACGATACCAATTAGAAAATTGCCCTTGGCTTGGTATGTAGATGATCGGGCGAACTGGCTATGGTATTCGCTTAGGTTTGTCGAGATGATAATTTGATTTGTGCGGCGGAATAAAAGTGATGTGAAATAATGGTAGAGACGGAATGACAAACACAAGGAGATAAAGCAAGTGTGTAGAATGTGATTGCCAAAAATAAGTAATAACACGAGAGGAATTTAAAGTGGTTTCGAGTTCACTCCTCCTTAAATCCACCCTCATTTGTCAAACTTGACAGAAGTGAGATCAATTTTATTATAATCTTTAATCAACAAAAATTACAAATGATTGATTTAGGCAAGAGTTCCTTGAACTTCCTCTTCCCTCGTCAATTAGTACAATTAAGCTAGGAATACACTTAAAGTACGAGTCTTAAGTGCTTTTACAACAAATGCGAGTCTTCTTAAAGATTTTACCACGATAACTAATGTACACTCAAAGTACGAGTCTTGAGGAGTGATTACTGAAAGCGATTCCCTACACCTAAAAATGTACGGAGTCTTAGGTGGTTGGGGTTAATGGTGAATTAACACTGCTTGGGGTTGTTTTTGTTGGTGAAGAGGTTTAGGGGTGAAAGGTTTTTGGTTTTGGAACGGGGTTTTAAAAAGTAAGGATTGGTGTGTGTGTGTGTGTGAGATTACAAAGAGGTGTGTGGCAGGGTGTTTGGAAAGGGTTTTTGGCCCATTTGGGAAAATGAGTATTTTTGCGGTGATTTTGTTAGAGGAAGAGATCCTCTATTTATACCCTTCAATGTAGCCCGATTAGGAATATGGCCTTGCGGCTACATTAATGAGCTTTGGTAGTCTTTAACAGTCCCAACTTGTCCACATGCGGAGTCTTCATGAGCCGCCATTTGTCTTGAAGGCTGTGAAGTTTGAGCAGAGAGCTTACAGAAGGTCTTTGATGGTCTTCGTTGGAGTCTTCATTGATGGACTTGATAGGCTGTGAAAGATGCGGGATCCTAACATGGTTGAGTTTGTGGTAACATGGTGTGAAGGCGCGAGAGATGGTGTACGAGGGCCAGAAGTCATAGGCTTTGTCGGATCGTAGCAATAGCTTAGCCTCGGAGGAGAGGATCTCTAATAAGGGTAGATGCACTTGATGATCTTTGATGACTTAGAGAGTGACTATGATTCATGTTTTGATTGATTGTAAACTTATTGTATAAGAAAGAATCATAGAATTTGTCTGGAACCTTCGCAAATTTGTCAAAGTGAAGGAGTTATGACGAGATAACATCTTTACTTGATATAAACCTGATACATATATATATTCCCTTTATCAGAAACCAACCTAACTAAGACATTGATCAAAGTTAGGTCTAACAATTTCCCCACTTTTGGTAAGAGAGGAAGATTTATTTAGAACAAGTTTTCACGAGTTTGTCCTAAGAGAAATAATAACAGCAGTAATCGAGGCATCCAAGAATCAAAGCGAGATTGAATACTTGGAATTAATCTCTAGATGAGAAGAGTTCACAAAAATCTTTTGTCACTCTACAAATGAGGCAAACAAAACATATTGTTTTACTGTGCAACAACAAAAAAAATGTTCCATAACAAAAACAATTATTCATCGTGCCAATTGAGTCATAGAATTCATCTCTTTCTTATGCACGGTAGAATCAATTCTTTCGTCCTCTAACTCTACTTCTCATTTCGGGGCTCAACTCCCTGCTTAGCCAGAAGAACTCATTGTTTCCACTCCCGAGGACATCCTTTCATCATACTTGAAGAATTTGCTCTTCCCTTTGAAGCAGTTGATTGAGATCTTCTAAGAGGGCATTTGATCATTTCCACAGATTCTCGTTATTGCGCCCACATGAAATGTTTCTTCTTGTTCTGGTCTTCTTGCTTTCTGCATGGGCACACTTTGGAGTTTGATACTGGTTGTGGTGACTGATGGTCTTGAGCATGGTGAGTGAATGTGAGGAGGATTGGAAAGCGTAGGGGATGGAAATATTGTTGGAGAGTCTTGATCGAAGGAGAAGCTCAGGAGCATCATTATCTGCACTCCACTCCAAATATCATATTTGTAATGTCAGTACGAGGAAAGATTCAATAACGGAGTTCACGCTCTGTTTTGGTAGTGCGGCTATGGAAGATACGAATTCTTTGATCTGGGAATAGAGACCAAGTTTTGAAATGGAGAGTTTCATTGGGTAGAGGTGAAGTTAATAGGATCTACCGGTGATGAAGGGTGAGAGGTATGGCTCAATTCACAGATTAAGAGTTGGGGAAAAGATGTTGACAGTTTTGCTTAATAAAAGCATAATGGCACACTTTTATTCAAAACAGTGAAAGGAAAAGTGTTTTTGCAAGTCAATGCACTGAGTGAAGGACTAAACCCTTTGGCATATACAAAGCATAAAAAATTGAGTGATGGAGAGATGAGTTGGCGAAAAGAATTTCCCGATCCAGAGAAGAGTATTGGGAGTGATGATAACTTTGGGACAGGGTTTGGGATTTGATGAACAAAGTTGGAGGTGGATGAGGTTCTTGGCTGTTTGCCATTTTCATAGGCGAAGAACACTAACCTGCGGGTTTCTTGCTCTGACAATCGAAGCCATTCCTTGGCGGTTCCCGAATTTTGGATAGATGAAGGGATTTGCAATTTCTGGGATGTGAGTTACATGGGGTAACCTTGTCCTTCTTTGCTTTGATGGAAGACATAGAGAAAATCAATTCCATGACTAAGCATCCAAGGTTTCCCTTTTGGGAAGGAAGAAGGATTGATTTGGATTTGGAGGGAATGAGAAGCTGACTTGAAAGAGCTGTGAGAGAATTTGTCGGGGAATGGGATCAGCACAATCGGAATATGTGCTTGTCCTTGTCAGACCCGAGTATTGGACTTTGTGGAAAGGCTTCCAAGGTTCATTTTCGGAGAAGCTTGAGAGAAGGTGGCTTGGAAGGTGCGGGGGGATTGGGTTGAAAATAAGCTGGGATTGGCTCGGAGGTTTGGCTTCACAGAAGACTTTGATTTAGAGACTTGGAAGTGAATTGAGATTTGAGGGGAGATTCAAAAAAGGCTGCCGCTTATACTTCACTTTTTGCCAATCTTTTCTCAAGGATAGCTTATCGTAGCTTCCTCATTTTCTGAGTTCCATCAGCTCCAGATCTTTGCAAGCATTCTGAGTTGAGTCTCTAACTTTTGAGACTGAGAATGGGATTAATCTCAACTCCAACCTTCTTGAGTTTTGAGACAAGACCTTAGAAGTATCATCCAAGATTCCCCCTTTCGGTTTCAACCGGTTAGGGGCGGGATCATTCCACGGAGTTCGATCCTCGAGGAATGGAAGGGAAGGGATGACACATCTACATTCATAGCCATTTGTCACCTTGGGGATTCTAGATGACTACACTGGTCACACTTCCCTTACTGCATTAACCTAAGCTTTACAGAGTTCATCACAGGGCCGCCCGAGATTCTTCCTCACTGAAAAAGTCTTCCAAGATACAAAAGCACGGCCTTTTCGGTAAATTCTTCGGGTTCCATCCAACTCAATAGCCTCAATTGCTCTCATGATGGTTTAGCTAAGCTGTTGAGGTTGGGTAGAGGGGATATTCTCATCAATGTTCCCACCACTTAAAAGGTTGCTTCTGTGATGGTTCTTTGAGGTTGAGGAGTAAACAGACTTAAATGATGTGATGATTGACATTGACTGAGTGTAGATGACTTGTCACTTTTGAGTGACAGTGGTAGCTTGTCCACTTTTGGGTAGCCAGTGATTGGAGAGAGATGGAAGGGGTAGTTATCTTGGTTTTCTTTGCTTTGGGGGCTTTCTTTTTCAAGTTTTCTTCCCTTTCTATTCAGTAATGATTTGAAGAAGGGAATGGTTAAGGAAGATTGTACCTTTGATGCAGTAGTTTGTGCATTTGGAAGTGGATAGGTTATACGATGTTGCCTTTCCTTTGTGAAGGGTTTTGGATAGAGCAAGGGCTGCTGAAGCTCTTGAGAATCTATGTTAGCATCTGGCCCGTCGCTGCGATTCTGTGTCTCGACCTCGTGGCCCTTCAAGCATCACCTCTTTCTCTTGAAGCGTCATAGCACTGTTGTGTTGGGAATTAGGGCAATGTAGGAGGTGTCTCCTGTTTATGACCCCTCGAGCCTCGATCTGAAGAAAACTCACCTTCCCTTCCCTATATGGTGCCCAAAAAACTCTAATACTCATCCCATTGTGTCGACCGAGTCAAGATTCCCAACTCAACTGACAAGGTGAATGCAGTGGCGCAATGCTATTGCTTACCTTCATCTAGCCATCAAATTCCCCTTAAAATCAACCCCATCCAAGCTTGTGACAACACCTCCCATTCAATTCCTCAACTGAAATCATTACCAATATCATTCCTCCAAACAAAAACATCTATATT